>VZRX01021214.1:0-47860 GCA_013398075.1 Notiomystis cincta
ATATAAAAAGGTGATGATAGTCAAGTCTTCAGCTTTCACCAGACTGTGTTCTTTATAAAGTATGTCTCCAGAGTGTCTCACCTGCACAGTTAATGGAAATCTTCCATGATGCTGTCTCTGAAAACTTCTTTTGGAGTCTAAGGCTATTTCAGCTAAGAACTTCTTACTACAGCCTAACCTAAACTTTCCCTTCCTTAGTTCCAGGCCATTGTTCCATTGCAATTGTAAATATTTCCCTTCCTTCACTTAAGATAAACTTTTAAGGAAAACATCAAGCAAACACCAAAAGAAAACCAAACCAAAACAAAACAAAAAAAAATTTAAATTAATCTTTTCTTCTTCTTTATAAGCAGTGAAATACCACAGTGTATTTCAGACATGTTCAGCTTATTAATATTAACTACAAGAAAGCAGTTCATGTGTAAAGCCATAACTGGAGAATGATTGTACATGTCATTGTAAAGGCTTCTATCCTGAGCAACTGAAAAATTCTCAGGGACAAAACTCCCCTCTAATCAGGGTTTCAAAGGAAAGTTCACACTGGTAGTTTGTGGAGGGAGAGTTCTGGCACATGTGTAGCCTCAAGTTTGACATTTACATCTGGCCACCAGATTAATATGAATGCAATACATTTCAAGGGTTGTAAAACATTTCATCTCATACCTGCTGGCATTTTGATTAAGAAAAGATAGAAACTAAAAAGCTAATATTGCATATACTAAATAAATTAATAGTAAATATTAGTTCTTGAAATACAGATGCAAACTGAAAATCATCAATGATCTGCTGTTCAGGGAGACTCCAAAAGCCCTTTTCTGGTTGAGATAATTATCAAATTTTATAGATGGTCTGAGAAAACCATGAAATCTCTTCTGACCAATTTTGCAGATGCCACAGAAAATATGTAAGTAATGTAATGAATGAACTGCTAATATAATTGAATAATTTCACAATGCAGTCACAAACAAATCCATGGAATCACTGAATCAATATATCTAAATGGGCAGTCCTATACCTAGAAATATTCTTGGAGCATGTGTATGGCCTCCCTGGGGGAGAGTAAACTGGGGGTCATGGCAGACAGATAATTTGGCTATGAACTACCACCAGGATGCCATTTCCAAAACTGCTATTGCAATCCTTGGATAAATATAAAGGGGAAAATTTGCTGTAGACAGAAAAGGCATACATTAGCTCTGTATTTGGTGCTGCAACTATGAAAATTCTGTCCTGCTCTCTTGCTCAAGACTGGACAATTGATCTTGTTATCTGGGCAGTTGCTCTTGTAATCTGTGTGTTGATAAATTAGAGAAAGTTCAGAGCAGGGTTGCAAAAGCAATTGGAACATGAAAAACATAATAAAGTAACAAATTCATGAAGCTCAATCTGATTCAAAGGGTTATGTGATGACAACCTCTGCCAGGCAGTATCAAAACAAGAAATCAGAGTTAAAAGAGAGGATGCTAAAGTTAGTCAAATACAGGCTAAAAATGAGTCTTGGAGGAACAAACCAAACCAAACTAAAACCAACAACAAAAACATCACTGATGGCAACTGCTTACAGAAAGAGTAGTGGATTCATAGTGGATGCTCAATTCCCAGAATTTTTTAAAGTCAATTAATTTCCACTGACATGGGAATTAATTCTTGAGGCCCTGTACAACTTAATCTAAACCAGTCCCACTTTGAACAGGGGCTTGCACAAGAGATTGACCTCCTGAGGTTTCTTCCAGCCTTAGAACCAAAACTATTCTTTAATTCTATGGTTTCTGCTTTCTGGGATATCTGCCTTGAGAACCCTTTCTGGCCTTTAGATAAGCTTCTACTTGTTTGCAGTACAGTGTAGAGACAGCAGCAGCACTGTAGCTGCAGGGAGCACGGCTCAGCAGAGCTGATTTATCTGCAGATCAGTGTAGCTTGCCCTCCAGCAGCCCGAGAGAAATCTGATGTGCAGTATTCCAGAACCAAGGTGTGCACGTGTGCCAGTGGAATCCAGATGCTTCACTTGTCAGAGGTTAGCCTTTGGTTTTGATATTTGTTTGCTAATAACAAACTACAACCGATTCAAAGTCAAGTTAGCACTGGCACAGAGCTTGGGACAGGAAATATCTTCACGCCTTGAGTTCCCACTGGAAAGGGAGGGATGAAACAGGGCACAGGACCAACATACCACCACCAGCACAGGGGAAGGTATGTTCCCTGCCCCTAAGAGAACTTACGGGGTTTATTAAGATAAGATGTGAAAGGAGCAAATAATAGGAGTGGAGAGGAACTGCAGTCAAACCCACACATCCACACAGTGATGAGCTGCTCAGTGAGGTATTTCTGGTTCTCCTAACATCCACTTGAAGCAGTAGTGGTTTGTTTTGTCAGTGTTTACTCAGTTACCAGCATTCTGTTGATTTCTGTAGTTCTTCATGCTACAGGGGAGGGAGGAGGAGGACTTAAGAATGAATGTAATTCTCTTGTACATTTTCTGTGGTAATTTGTAAGGGACTATCCTAAATCAAGGCAGGCTTGAAAGCACTGTGTGGAAGAAAACCAAGCACAGACTCACTGGTGGAGTAGAACAGGGCAGAAAAACATCTAAAGAAGATAAAGGAGAGCTGTAGTTTCCACACTATTTATTGTACTTGCTTTTTTTTTTTATTTCCCTATGTTGGTGTTATGGTTTATAATTTTTCTTTTTGATAAATTATGGCTTTAGTACTCTTGTATTCTTGTTATTACACTGCACCCTGATGCTGTATTAATTTTAGTTTTACATTTCAAATATCTGTATTCAGCAAATATTTATCTACCTGTTTGATGGATGATGGCTAATCTTAGTGGGTTTCCTTTGAAATTTTCTCTTCTTAAACCCATAATACTATTATCACTGAGTACATCTAAGCCAAATAGCTCAGCTAAAGAACTCAAATATATTAGCTGATGTAGCCCAAATACTAAAAAGAGCACAGATGGTTATCAGTTAAAACATTTACTATGTCCATTCTGCTTGGCCAAAAAGTCTGCTCTTTGCACATTTGAAAATGAGTCTGCTAAAAGAAGTTAAAAGCAAGTGAGGAAAACAAAACATTCAGCACCAAAGAGAATTCTCTCTCACAGGATAGCAGTGTGCGTGCAAGGACCTAAATATCTGTCTCTGTGTCTTAGCCCCAGATTTACACATGAACAGGAGCACAGGAGGGGAAGCAAATTAGGTATCAGTTCCACTTGGATCACTTGACATTCATTTTTAGAATGCAGCAGAAAAATTTCAGTCACTGTACACAGGTCTGACAAATATTTGTTAATTTATGTTTCTGCACTAGAAAAGCCAGCAGATATTTACCTGCTCAGGGAGTCTGTGCATTAAATGAAACCTCAGTGCTGGCTGAGGAGAATGATGGGACCAGCAGCAAGTAGAGCAAGGAAACAGGTTCCCAAAGTGCCACAGTGAGTTAAGACTTTTATTTTGCCTGCTGATTGTTGTTGTTGTTTTTGCTGCAGTAGCAACTGCTGAAAAGCATTGACCTGAACTGATGTTTCTGCAGGAAATCTAGGAGGGTATTTTATAAAATGTCGTTATACTGTTTTATTGTTGAGACTGCCTTTACATGTCCAGGTTGTAAGTGAGGCTCCTGATCTTACTTTGTTTGAAGAAAATCAGTAAAACATGATTCTTATGGAGAAGGGGTAATTAATGAAATTACCAAAGAAAAGCCAAAAAGGTATTAACTTTGTGCTTGTGTGGGAATGAGTAGTGCTAGAAAACAAAAGGAAAATATAAGAACTGTGTTGTTCTGTGAGCCTCAGGATAGAGAACAACCTGCTTTTTTCAGTTTTCCAGGCTGACTGAAGTGTAAGAGCTCCAGAACCTGTTTCTGCAGCTCCTATGGGGCAAACCAACTGGAAGACAGAGCTAGCTTTAAATCGGACTCTGTTATGGAGTTCTATAGAAAAGACAGCAAGAGTTTCGCCTTTGCTAGAGAGGAGGGGATCTTAATAACAGGAAGGCAAGAGCTGCAGGAGAATGAAGTGAAAAGACACAGTGCTGGGCAGTCTAACCAATGCTCTGTGCCTCAGTTTCCCTTTGTCTATAGTGGGCCATTACTGCTGCTCTTTCTCCCAAGAGCACTGCTAGATAAGTGATCATAGTAATGCACCATTAGGAGACTCTAAAAATAGAAATTTGGTAAGAATGAAGGATATGCCAGGGGATGACTGAATTTCCAAATTCAGATTTAATTAAAATCTCCTAGTAAACATATTAGTCAGGAGTTTAATGTTATGGAAGAATCCGTGACTACGGATTAAAACTGCGTCCTCTGAGGGGAACACAAACATTTGTCTTGTGGAGAGGACAATGTACAGGGTACATTGTGTACTTATTTCCCAGTGCAGTCACCCTGTATCTCAAATGAGAACAAAAAGCATGTGGGAATGCACATGCTTTTTCTGCACACAAGCTATAACCCGTAGCCTTAACACAGCTTGTGCCAAGCAGTTCTCTTTTTTTTTCTTCACTCTCTGCTGGCACAAACACAGTTTTGCCCTCACCCCTTTGTATCTTCTTTATGTTGGTCAAGTTTCCACAGCTGTACCTCGCTGGGCACTGGCTGTTCCAGCAGCATCCACGGCAGACCCTGCCTCCCTTCCCCTCCTGCCCTCACTCCTTGGGGTCCCTCACAGAAATGCAGGTGGGCTTGTGGGAAAAAGGGAAGAGCACTCCTGTGCCTCCTGCCCTGGCCAGGCAGCCCATTTATTTTAGATAATGCTACTGCTCAGATGAAGGGAACAGAGAGTGTCAAAGTGTTTCATAGTGCTTATGCCTTCATAAACACAAGATTTGCAGACTAGATATAAAGCAAATGGAAGGTGAAATCCTACATTGCAGAAATAAGAGTTAAAATAATTACAAAGACAAGCTGTCATCTTTCTCCCTAAAACCTTAAGAATGACTGCTGTGCCCATGAGCTTGGCTTTTTTCCACCTACCCTAGGTAGTCTAGTGAGAGATACTACTTTAATTTGTAAATCATCTCCTCTTTCCCTTTGTCCAAGACAGGCTTTTTTTCTTCATAGATGTGTACAAATACAGTATTTGGATAAATGTCAGCTGAGTTTTGTGAACAACTTTTGGGCCATATATCAAAGGACACCTCCCCATAACTTTTTCTGAATTAAGGAAATTGACATAATATTTGGCATCCCATACAAAAAAGTGTATGGGAAGCTGTGATGCTGAGATGTATCAACACTGCAGCTTTGAGCCCAGAAGGAAGGATTAAGATTCCTAAAACCTTTCTGCAGCAGTCAGTATGTGTTCAGTGGGATCAAACTGCCTGCACTCTGACAGTATTGGGAAAACTTAATCCCTGTGAGGATGCTTTTAATTGTCTAATGAGAACTGTCAGCTCTAAAGAGTGAAGTCTGGAATTTTACACTGTGAAATATAGACTGCACAGTCTGGATTGCTTAATTTTAATGTAATTTGGGAATCTCTGTAGTCTGTAGAAGTATAGCTGGGATATCAGAAATGTCAGTGAAAGAAGTGGTAATGGTTTCCTATATTTAAAAATAACTTTTTTTTCTCAAGCTTTCTCAGGAAAGCTATTCTGATACTGTAGGCCTTTTTATAGGGCACTCTAATATTGAACCTGCTTTTTTGTCATCTGTAATTTATCATTAATTTATGGGTTACAAAGACAAATCAATACTGTGTTACAAGAACAGACAAGCTGTTCATGCTCCCTTTTGTGGACATTCTGTGACTATCTAATACATCTGTAGAGATTTTGATTTATTCAGGAATGACTTGTGATCAAAAGAAGGAGAAATGTTAACCCAAACACCTTATGAATGAGAAGTCTAAAGAAGTTTATAAACAAAATTTCCAGCCTATTTATTGACCCTCTCTATAGAAAATTTCCAGTGTATGTACATCTGACAGGAAATCTGTTGAAACAATGATGGTTTCCAAATGTAACTCTACTCTGAGCAGTGGGAGTTGATGTATATTGTTCAGTGTATCAGAAGCAATGAGTTTCTGTGGTCAGGGAAAACTCTGTAGGGATTAGAGAGAGAGTTCAGCAGTGACATGGCCCAAACAAACAAATACAAATATTTACTACTTTTTCTAATTCAGCCTGACAGTTACTGTTACCAGTACCTGCAGAGAGTGGATGTGACAGATCTTCCCACTGGAAGGGTAATGAGGACTGTGTGAAATGATTAGTGGCCGAGTTTAATCTTTTAGAAAGATGTGAAGGTTTCTCATGGCAAAGAGAGCACAGAGAAACAAAAGTTCTGTACTTATTCTGTGGGACCACTGTGTGTCAAGATAGAGGACCAGCAGCCAGGGAGAAGGATGCAAACTCCTTAGGTGCAGTGTAGTCACAGACCAAAAAGCCCAGGCTGTCAGTGTGTTTCAGCAAGCAGTAAGCTATGAGGCAGAGCAAAAGGCTATTGTTAATGTTAAAGAAGTTTGTGTAGCATTACACTAGCAACAACAGGCACTGTGTTCTGAGTTAGAAGGCTAAATGAGAAGAAAATATTCTAATGGGTTATTCAAATGAGTGTTAAGATGATAATTACCATAGGAAAAGTGACTGCATGTAATTGTTCATCCCTTTCAACCTTCAGCCACTAACAGAAAAAGAGAATGGTATGGACTAAGAGTGTGTAGCTTCCTAAACTCAGGGGGGTTGCATTACCAGATCACAAACTGCCCAGCATGCCAGAGGAGACAGAAACATTGAGTGCTCACAAATTGCCCAGTGCCAGAGTCTTTCACTGAGACATTTCCAGACATTTGAGGGAAATGAAATGTAATTATTCCTTCAGAAAAGCCATTTAATTTCTCTCATTCCCTCAAAGTCTGGAGTGTTCTGCAGTTGTTGCCTGGCATACAGGGACAGACACTGGGCACTGCCACTGCTTCCCAGGCTGTGACCACAGCATACCCTGAGCATCCTTTGCAGTCCCTTTGAAACACCAGCCCAGCTTTATCAGATGCTAAGGGAAATTTCACCACATCCAACTTGAGGAGTCTCCAGTGAAAGCTGTGTGATCTCAGTGATCTCAGCTGGCTATGTTCCCTTCTTATCCAGCACACAGGAAGTGGCACTCAGAAGAGCTGGTTGTCCAGCATACATGGACACCTTCCTGCAGGAGGCTTCAGCAGTAAACTGCCCTTTTCCCTCCATCCTCTCCAGAGGAACCTGGATAAGCACTGCCTGATGTGTACTTGCTCAGTAGGTTTTGTTTGGACAGATATCCTACCTGAGATACCAGAAACAGATGCTCTGGTCTTTTTCATGGATATCCCTGCCATGCTTTCCTTTGCATGGCTTCCCAGCAATTTTCCCCTCTGGAGCAGCCCCAGTGCCTGGCTCTGGGTGTGAGCTCATTGCCAAACATTCTGCACAGATACTTCTGTTCCCAAGTCTGCCTCTGCCTTCCTGCCAGCTCTCACCATGTCCACTGCCCATCACCAAATGGATATTTGCTTGCACTGAACAGGCTTGACTCCAGTTCTAACTTCACAGCTCTGAAAGTGTCTTAGTCTCATTGGTGAAATCCTCCATCCTGACATTTCTTCAGATTCACAGCAACCTGGAACAAAAACTGCAAAATCAGACTATGCTGTTTACACATAGCAACCCCTTAGGAAGTGTGCATTGAACTGATAGTGTCTCATCAGAACCAAAACCAGTATCCCTCATGCTTTAAACCTGTTGGGAGCCAGTAAGTCTGGGCTGTGTGACAACTCCAACTTGCCAGTGAGCACATAATTGTCCTTATGGAATGACCTCAGCTGAACTCCGTGGGATTAGATTTGTCTAAATCAGAAGAATATTGCACCCCATGCTTGTAATTATTGTTTGCTCAGAGTATTTACTCTAATAAACAGATAGATCAACTCTATCCTTTTGTTTATAAAAAACAGAATTTACTGATTTCCTAGCTGGCCCAGGGATCATATAGTTTATTTTCTTCATTTTCAGATTTTAAAAATTATTTTAATATTTTTATTCTTAATTAGTTCATTTTTGATTTGAACTTTTCCCAGACACTGAGAAGTTTGTATACCACATTCACATGGAAGATCCCAAAGTAAATTGTTAAAAACAACTGGTATCACAAGCATTCCTGTCACAAGATCTAGATAGTGTTGGAGGTTATCTATTCTAAAGCACATATAGAAGAATTATATAATAAGAATTTTGGATGGGATGCACAGTCCTGACTGATCTGCTTTCAAAATAATAAATGTTGATTCTTACTTGACAAAATATTCTTCCTTCTTGTTCTTTATTTCAACTTAATGATAGGGGTTTATGCTATAAAAGGGAACATTTCATTCTGATTCTGTAGTTATTAGAAGAAAATTACCATTTTGGGGGGTTTGTGTTCTTTTCCAAGCTTTCAGAGAATAACTGTCTTGGCACTTTCATAAGAAGAATAAAAAATCATGAAACTGCATGGACTGTCACATCTATTGAAGAAGAAAGAAACCTCATATATTAATTCATAGATAACTGAAAAGACAGCTACTCTGTATTAAGCATACCTTTGTTCAATGTGAGCACCTTGAAGGTATAAAATGTAAATCCAAAGGGCTTCCTGACAAAATATATCACATCCAAGTCACTTTCTGCCATAGTTTTCAAAGCTCCTTGTACCTTTGATGCAATTTTCTGTCAGTGGCTTAATATTGTTTTCTTTCTAGCACTAGCAACGTTCAGTCTGAGGTATGACAGCAGAATTACTCAGAAGCTCATGTTGTAAAGGGTGTAATTTTATTTTCAAAGCATGCTAGTAGGACTTAAATTTGCAAGCCTGAATTATGTCAAGCAGCAGACAGAGGACAGAAGGTGGGCCAGCAGTTTGCCACTGCCATGGGAGAATAAACAGTACAGACTGACTAACAGCTCTATAGTAACTCCTTGCCATGCAGGAAAATGCATTTTCTTTTAGGCTTGATTATTTTTCTGGGGAGGTCAGAAACTACAGTAGCACTTAGTTCTCAGTAGAAAACTTGCTTTAAATCACATTCTGATACTGCCTTTATAACAATACAAACCAGCTCTCTGCATTCCTACCTACCTGACCCATACTGTCTTAAACTTTAATGAAGCTATGTTAGCTCAGACAGCCTCTCATGATCACTCACAGAGTGCTTGCATCTTCCATAACAGCAATCCCACTGCTTTTTCTGCTTGGAATACCCCTAGAGAAATTGCTTTTCCTACATAGGACTGGATTTGAATATAGAAAGAATTCCTTACAATAACCTGTATGAGCAGCTTCCCCTTTCCATCCCTTAGACTCCTGATCTTAGTATTTCAGATGTCCCTCACCAACCAGAGCTTAGAATGCAACAGGTACCCTCTTGCCATTTGTTATCTCAGCTTCTGGGCTGTTTTGGGAAAGGTCGTGTCAAAAATTCCTCCCAGGATGTATGGTTTCCCTCTCTGTACTTAAGCAGGTTATCCTTTTAAGTTACACTCACATTGTAATCCAGAATAGTCAAGGCAGGAGAGTGATTCAGATGCAGGCTACCTGCTGGTATTTAGGTGTCTAAACACAGGCAATCTTAGGTATCTAAGATCTTATTACTATTGGTATGCCTATTTGCTAAGTTTCTATTTTTTGGGAGAGGACGTGAAATATGGAGGGATATGATAGCTTTCTCCAACTCACAAAGTAGAAGAAAGAAGAAATGAACCCATGTCTCAAAAGCCTGTCAGTCACTTGTCAGCCATGACTTAAATGGCATGGTCTTCCTTTTATGTATGTGTAGGAATAAGTTCTCAATTGATGCCTTTTATTCACAGCCACAGAAAAAGGAATAAAGTAGCCAAAGCTTCACTTTGCATAATGCAGAATCATATATGGACAAGAAGACCTTCACAACAAACATGAAAAAAATCCATTCTGGTTCATGCATTCATGTAATCTTACACTGCAGCTACTCTGGAGCACATGGAGCAGTCATTAGGTTTGAGGCAGTTTAGAAGTTTTTTAGCTGTGCATAAAAAGCTATGCTGCAAACTCCTCCTGCTTATTTTAGTGAGGACTCAGTCCTATCAAGTTTAGTGTGTGCAACTGAATGAATATGATAAGCTATAATTTTTAAAGTGTTTTTGGGAGAAGTGTGGGCTCATAATTAGTGAAAATACAGACAAGAGCATAGTGAAGATGGAGTCTCAAGGTCTGCAGTATTAGTTTTATTGCTTTTAGTAGGCACTCCAATATCAGGGTCATTGAGTAAGTGGATAATGGAAGCTTTGTAACTTTAGCTATGAATTTTAAACTATGAAAGAGCTTAGAGTTAGGAGAGGCATATGAAAATAACCAAAGAAAGCAAATAACTTACACTGTTCCCTGCTAAAATTACTATGTTTTCTGGAAGTTTAAAAGCCCAGTGATAAATGGAAGTATCTGAGATGGTAAAATAGATTACAAAGACAAATTCAGATGGTCTCCTGCTAGGAATCTAGCAAGCAAGTACAATATTTTTTTCAAAAATACTAGATTTAATTGAGATCACTGCAAGTTTGATCCAGTTCTCAATCATTACTTTGGTTTAAAACAGTGTCCTTCTACTTCACTGGGCTATGGATCAAATCCTTAATGGACATAACAACTCTTGTATTTGTCCCAGTCCTTATCTCAACTCATGAAGCTGTCATGAACTTTTTTTCTCTCCTCTGCCCAGCTGTGGCAGGGGAGGGTGAGTGAATAACTCTCATGGGTGCCTGGCATTGGGCCAGTGCCAAACCTCAACAGTGCTTCTTCTACTCATAGAAGTTGCTATTTAAAAAGATACTATCTTCATCTAAAAGCATGGCTGAAGTCCATCATCCACCACAGCAGAGTGGATAAAAAAGATTTAAAATAAAAACCAAACAAGCAGAGCTTCTTCCTCTATCAGATAATTATTCTGGGATGTTGCATGATGTTCTGATTAGTAAAGGCTGTATGTTATTTGCATTGTCAAAACTGGCTGTTAAAATTTAAAGCTATTATTTTGTTCTCTAAGTGAGGGCAGCAGAGCAATGTCTGCAATAGATGTGCAATTGTACAGAATCCCTTGAAGAAAACTTGTATGTATTTTGTGGTTCCTATTGTTTCAAACAAAGCAGCTTTCTGCCTAAATGGATACCACTGTGGCTAATATTCACATCTTGCTGTTCATAAATAATGAAGATTATACCCCAGTGGATCATGAACTTCACTCAGAAAGAATGTTATAACAGGGCTAGAAACTTTTGGTGGTTTATTTGGCATTTCAAATATCAACTTTTCATGTTCCTTCTGAAAATCATGTTTTGGTGCACTTTGTGAAGTGTCTCATGTATTTTAAGAAAGCAGTTTGATCCTTTAATTGGCTCCTGTAGTTGTTTTTTCTCTCTCAGCAGAAGAGTTTTGCTTTCTGTAAACAGAGTTCTAAAATCCATCACGTAAAGTGGCATACTCAGGGCATAAAATAACACCAGTCTCATGTAATTTTCTTCCTATGACACCCACACCTGCCAATGGCAAAAAGTGAAAACATTCTAATTATAATCATTCCCATTCCCATTCCCTTCCCAGGATAAAGGATATAAATTCTTGCTCACATTCTGATAAAGGTATAATCATTGCTATTTGCATATCTAACAGGACTCCTTTACCTTTAAAGAACTGAAAGAAATAATTGTCACGACTTCCAGAAAACTAGTTTCTTTCCTGTTTTTAAGATTTACACTAAAGAGTTTGAGTGAGGTAGAATGAATCAGTTCAGGGAAGTGGATAGCTCTAGCCTGAAATTTCTTCTCACTTAAGTTGCAAAGTCAAAACATCTATTTAAGCTTCTGGATTGTTTCTATTATTTTTCTTATTTAAGCAAGAAAAAGACAGAGGCACCCACTTTCTTGCAGAGTTCACTAAAGATAAAGAAATACAGATATTGTGGTCTTTCATGGAAACTTTGCATTGTTCCTTATTTTGTTGTTTTAATCTAAAATCAAAATAATGTTAATTGAAAGCATAAGGCTGTTCTTTATACATGCCAGTTTTTTATGTACAAATATAACCATCTAGGAACAATTACTGGGTATCTTGCACATAAAAAAAACTTTCCTTACAAGATTTGTGGCTGTTTTACAGATTTACAGTAGGCTCTTCTTTAACATGGCTTGAAAAAGCATATGAAAATTTTTATCAGCTCCAGGGCTGAATTTGACTGTGATTCTTTGAATTCCCCCCAGCAGCTGAACTTGGTCACAGAATACTGGGCTGCCCACATTCATAATGCAGAATCTGTCCCTCCTCACACAATGCCACTGAAATCAGGGAGCAGAATAGAGCATATCTTAGCATCCACAGAGCAAGTCTCTAAGACAATTGGTAATTTTTATAATTTGGAGTGGGACCTCTACACTGCCTAACAGTTGGCATTTACATATAGGCCACTTTGGATAAGCAGAAGGCAGATAGTTGTGCATAATCCAGCTCAGGAACAGACAGAAACAGCTCTTGTGAAAGAGGACTATACCTCAAAATGCAGACAGGTCACTTACATATTAAAAAATAAATCTGCCCTAGTCTTTCCTTGTCTTGTGTATCTACCATATTTAAGTTGATATGTTCACACTGGACCCTCTTTGTGAAGGTAGGGTGAACAGAGATGCAAACCTTTCCTTTTGCTCTGTGAAGTCATGCTGACCAAGAGGAGCATCAGTCACAGGCCTGCTGTGCTTACCAACTTGATTGCTAAGAGGCAGCAATGGGTGGAAAAGATTGAACAATCCATTAAAAATTAATAAAGAAGCACTTACCATAATCTTCAGAACTATACCAGGAGCTGCTACTCTGAAATAAAAGCCATACTAGATGCTCTCTCTGTCTCTTTTTCACTCTGCAGAACACAGGAAATACTTCTTCCCTTGTCACTAAGGCCAACAACACAAATTCAGTCATTTTTCCTTTGTCAAGTTTTACAAGTACACAAAATAAGATTCTAGATAAAACAAGACTGATGCAATGGTAATGTATATTTCTTTATGTATTTATATATATTTCTTTATATATTTCTTGATACTGTAAAATACTATTTATAATATGCTTTTTAAAATATATCATTTACAATAATTTTTTTTTTCTGAAAGCTTATTGAACTAAGAGATTGATCTCATTCTCAGCAAAGCCAAGACCTTTGACTCCTGGAGTCATGACTTTGTATGGGCCTCGATTTGCTTTAAAACTTTTTTCAAATTATTTAATTGCTAAATAGGTGGTTTTATTAACCAAAAGTGAGTATGTGACATATTCATCAGCATCAGGTTATCTGGTATGCTAAGAATTTTTTCCATAGTATTTTACTACTAGCTACAACAAGCACGTGGAAAGCTGTTTAGTTTTCAAGGGATAATTTGTAAAACAAGAAAATCAAAGAAGTAAGGTTCCTGATTGCTCCTTCAGTTAGAGTGCAAGTTGCATTGGATTTGACCTTGTGTATGAATAAACAAAAGGAAGAATTTTTAAGGAATAACTGATGGTGTTATATTTCTGATATTAAAAAAATCCCCTATAGTAAAGTTAATGCATCATCGAAACTTCAAAGTTTTGCTGGCATATTGAGCTGGCTACAGAGTAAAACTATCTGATGGGGAAAACTCAACCTGAGGTCTGGATGCCTCAGTTTGGAATGTCTTTTCAACTGGGACCAGAAAAATATGCCAGCAAAGACCCAAGCAGAGATGCAACCAGAGCCACACAAGCAAATTTTAGCAGCTTCCAGTACAGAGTTTCCCAGGACCAGTAAATCTGCCACGACAGAAACCTGACAGTACAGTCCACACCTCTGCTGCAGGACCTTCTCCAGACCTGGAGGAAACCTAGACCCAGTAGGGGCACACATGCATGCTCCTGGGATGAAATCCAGAAGGCTGAGCTAGGCATTTCTGTTTCACAAGAGGTGTTAATTTAAGCAGGGCCCAGAAGAGGAGAGAGAATCTTCAGTCAGCTCACTGCCACCAGAGTTCCCACAGCCAACCTGTAGGAAATGAGCACCTGTCTGAATGTTCTGTCAGATGTTCAGAATGGAGGATAGACATTTGTTTTCACTCACTGGTGATAATGATAATTTCCTTTCAAATGTCATGCCCACATAAAGGAGAGACACAGCATGTTTGGAATGGATAGGGATTAGGGGAGTACTGACCTCCTTGTGCTGGCCCCCAACACACCCTGTGCACTACCAAAAACAGCACAGAGGATCGTGGGGCTGCCTTAACACTTGCACATCACAAGAGGATGCAGGTAAAGCCACTTTCTTTCTGTTGTAGTACTAAGGATACAAAGATTCTGGCAACACTGAAAGAAGGAATGTTCAAGATACACACAGTAAGAGAAGTCATGCAGGTTTTATACACGATTCATCTGTCATGTGAAATGGTGGGATCTTAAACTTAAAAGTGTTTTAAATACACTTAAATACAGTAACTGATTCTTTATCTAGAGGGAATAAACAGAGGGAGAAAAAGAGATGAAAAAACATGAAAATTGTCTGAAGCTTAAGGAATCAATTCCCTGGAAGCAATCTTGCCCAAACACAACAGAGAGAAGTAATCTGCTGGGGAGAATTCAAACTGAGTTTTGAAAAGCTCATCATCTGGCTGATGGCACTGGGGGCCTCTTTGACAGTCACAGCTGGCAAGAGTAAGACAAACAGTAGTTTGTGAATTCTCTTAAATACTAGTAAAGTGACTGAACATTACCAGAACCGTGCCAGAAACATTCAGAGTCTTTCTTGTGCTTGTTTTCACAGCACCTCTTTGCATGAAGAGATGATACTAATTATTTACTGTGATATATTTCAGAATCAGGTGGCTGAAACTGTAATTCTGAATTTTGTACCCATTACTCAAATACTTCATCACTGTTATTTGCTTTCTCCCTTTCAAATGTCTTTCATCTTTTCATAGAGAAAGGACAACCTCTTCAAGGACATTAATTAGGTGTGCCAACAACACTGCTCAAACAGCACATTTACAGTAGCCATGAATGTGGGAAAATAACAACCTCTAACAAGACCTGAAAAACCATGATGCACATGAATTTGTGCCAACAAAAGGGGTTAGCTTATGGTGTTCATGGAGGAGATGCACCCTGCCATCTGAAAGTGTATTTTAGAGAAAATGATACTGCATGTCACTACGAGCACCACTGCATGAACCCAACTCTGTGGTTCTGTGGCCCTGTGATTACTCAGGTGAAGTGTCACCTAAGTCCTCAATTAGCATGGAGAAGAAATTCCACTTATGACTAAAAGGAGAAGGATTCAACTCCATGCATTTTAGTTCTTGGGAATAGTAACTACAGTGTCTTCTGAGCTTTGTACAATAATGACTACACCTTTGACTGCTTGAGGATGGCACAGCTATTAATTCTGGACATTGTTGTGAGTGGATGATTTGGGGTTGTATATTGTTGCCAAATCCAGGTTTTTCAACCCAGCAGTTCAAATGGGTGGATAATGTTAACAGAGTGACATTCCAGAGCAGAGAAGTTTGACATGGGTACAACTGGAGTGATGCAGATCAAAGCACCCCGTGTCCAGTAGCTCATCTCTGACAGTAACCAGTAACATGAAGCCAAAGGGAAGAGGTTTGAAAGAGGTGAGGTGTTAACAAGGCTCTTCTGTAGCACACCCTGTCTGCAGGCATTCTGCAAATGGACTTGCTGAGCCAGGATTTGCACCTGAACCAGTGAATTCATTCAGTGTCTGGCTGGAGGAACTATTAATGTATTTTTGGGTACTGCTTGTACATTAGGATAGTATCACCATGTAGATAAGAAGGGTTGAAAAATAATTTAAGCGATTGTTAGAATCAGGTACTCTTTCATAGGTACTCCTGCATAGACCTGCAAAAAAGAGAGAGAATTGTAACCCAGATCTTGAGAGAGGCACTTTTTCTAAAGAGGAAGCAGGAATTTACAGGTGCAAGTACGATTCTGTTAGATATTGATTAATGAGTGTTGACAAATCAGGCAGTATTTTCTTTTGTCATGCTTTCCTTCATGCAAAACCAAAATATATCGAGTTTGAAAACTGCATTCTCTTTAAAATGATTATATATATATACATATATTGTATGGGTCTCTTTAAAATGATTATATATATATACATATATTGTATGGGTGTGTGTATTTTTTATTGCACATTTATTTTATTTAATATTAATCTCTGAGTGCAAGTAAGAAAAGGATAAGAACCCTTATCAGAAAAATGTGTAGTTTTTAATTTATTTTTCCCCAGTGTTTTCAGGGTGACTGTTTATTATCAGTGTGATTGCAAAGGCTATCCCAGGTTTTCTTGTCCTTTCTCTGCTCCCTATGGAGATTTGGATGGATTCAGTCCATCCAAAACAAACTTGTTCCTCCACCCATCAGAGATAACTTTTGTAGTTGTATCAACATCAGAGTGTAAATCCTGTTCTGATAAATTTGAAATGTCAATTCTGTGAATGAAGCTTCACAGTATGTTCTTTTGAGCACTTATAAACAAGATACGAATATTGTATCTGACATAACAAAATCTGTACCTCATTCACAGCTTTCACAAGGAAAATAAAACCTTCACATCATTACACAGGGGACTTCTTGGAATTGCAGTTGGAGATGATGATTATGCGGAAACTGAGACTTATAAATGCTTTATTGTTTTGATGGAAATCAGCCAAGAAGGCAGATAAAAGACTTAAGAAGAGCTAGCTAGGAAACAAATCAGAGACCTAAACGACCCTACTGGAAAAATAAATTCTAGAACTCAACATCTGGTTCTTGCAGTTGTCAAGTCACTCAGCAAATGGTCAGACTGATTAGCTGCTTGCATGCAGAATATGGGGACTGGAGTAAAGACCACATCCTATCGACAGCAGCAGGCAGTGCCAATGAGTGCTCATAATCTGCACTGATGCTGACATAGGTAGCAGATAGCAGAGTCCAGATAAACACAGTTTGTGTTCGTGCTTCAGTACGTCTTCACCGGCACAACCACGCAAACAGTACACAGTGATTAGCTGGTTGTTAAGGAGGTGCACATGGAATCTCAAGACTCACAAGAAACATTTGGAAGCAAATTACCTTGGGCTTTGTTGCAAACTTTTATCTGAGGCCAGGTTTACTCAGGTCAGGAGCTGTACTTCCAAAAGGTTCAAGTAAGTTTGGACTGGTTTACAGTCTGTGACTTACTGGCTTAGCTTAAAACAGCATTTTGATGCAAAACCACAAGCAAGTCAATGAGCTTGAAGAAGATTTTTCCTTGAAAAAAGGCTTAAGGATATGGGAAGCCCTCTTGGAGGAGAAATGCCTTCTGCTGCATGCAGCAAACATGCAAGGCTAGCACACCAAGGCTGTGCTTACACCACACAACAAAAAGGAGGTTTAGGGGATTACTATGTGTTTGGGACCTGAGATAAAAAACTCACTCAGTGCAGCTTAACACAGTGCAAATCCAGGCATATCAATCAGCCTGGGTCTTGTCAATCCCTGCAAGATGTGAAGCAGGTGTGGTGCCAGGGCCACACTCTTTGCTGCTTCCAGGTGCCAGCTGTCCTTCCCTGGAGCAGTGTGGGTGTCTGTCCTGGCCCCGAGGGTTTGGGGGCCAGAGGCACAAGGCCTCCCTCTGAGCCACGAGTTACATGTGCCAACAGTAGTGGTGACCCAGCAATTACTCAGCACTGGTCTTTTATTCAATGCTAATCAAACAGAACACAAAAACATTTTCTTTATTATTTAAGGGAGAGCAAGTGGAGTGCAAATGTGTTTGCTTTGCTGCATAAAGTACAGCGATGTGTTTGAAGCTTGTTTCCATGTTCCCTCTAGTCTGGTCTTTGTCCAGGATGGCAAATCCAACAGCAAACACTTGAAGATACCATTCCCCAAAGTCTGAGGGAATCTCAGTCTTCTTTCATGATTAGTTATTCTCACATTTAAGAATTTCAGCATATTTTGCTTGCAGGTAAGTGTTTTTCCACTGTAGAAACAGGGCACTGGTAGAGATCTTTCATCTTTCAACTCTCTCCTTTGTGAAAATAGGTCTTCCTGCCTCAGTATTCAGCAGCAATCAAAGGACCTCTTTTTGATGATGCAGTGATATTAATGTGAACAGAGACAGGGTGCTGAACACATCCCCATAAAAATTCACCTTTTCCCCCACTCCCCAGCCCCCAGAAAAACACAGAAATATGAGTGTTATTCTGTCAAGCTTCTTGATAGTGAACCATGTTGAAAGGCTACTGGTGCATCTCCAGACAGCCCCCACTATATCCTGGGGAACCAAGACTAGAAATGCAGGCTTTCCTTAGGACAGTAGTAAGAGAGGACTCTCTTTTTCTGCCCTGCTGAGTTCCTGTGGTTCCTGTTCCATGGTTCCTGTGAACCATGAGCTGAGTGCCACCCCGGTGTTTCCATAGGAGGTGCGCTTATTTCCAGCAGATTCAAATGTGGTAGTGGACTTACAGGGCTAATTTGTTTGTAACATTCCATTTTACAAACACAGCTATATTTAATTCCTTGCATTTTTAAGTTTCTAGTCATGTGGGTCCACAATAGTTACGTCAGCCTAAATATAAAGCGGACAGAAGTCTATGGGCTAAATCTTGATTTATACAATCCAGTAGAATTATATAGTCCAACTAGGGTGGAATATGACCTCAAAGCTTTTTTAACAAGCTCAGAGATTCATTATCTTGTCACTTCCTACTAGGGTGGAATATGACCTCAAAGCTTTTTTAACAAGCTCAGAGATTCATTATCTTGTCACTTCCTACAATCCTAAAATAATCCTCTTTTCATCAATAGAAAAATGTGCTGCTGCATATTTTAACCATCAAGGTGACTGAACCATGCTCAGAAGCCCAACATTTATAGATCATTATAATTTACAGAAGTAGCAGTTAACAACCAGGAAGAACTTTGGACTGGAATTTAGGTGTCTTGCATTTTTAAGGCCACCACAGAGCCCATTAAAGAGCACTTCAGGATATTCAAGCTTGACTATGAAGTTTTCAAACACAACTCTACTCAGCTCTGGTGAGGCTGCATCCTGTGCCCAGTTTTGGGCCCCTCACTATGAGAAAGGCATTGAGGTGCTGGAGTGAGTCCAGAGAAGGACAATGGAGCTGGGAAAGGCTCTGGAGCACAAGTCTGATGAGGAGCAGCTGAGGGAGCTGGGGGTGTTTATCCTGGAGAAAAGGAGGCTCAGGGGGGACCCTGTCACTGTACAACTCCCTGACAGGAGGGTGTAACCAGGTGGAGATCGGGCTCTTCTCTTAAGCAACAGCAAGAGAAACAGCCTCAAACTGTGCCAGGAGAGGTTTAGCTTGGATATCTGGAAAAATTTCTTCACTGAAAGGGTGGTCAGACATTGGAACAGGCTGCCTATGGAAATGGTGGAGTCATCCTCCCTGGAGGTTTTTTAAAGACTTGTGCATGTGGGAATCTGGGACACGGTGTAGTGATGGGCTTGGCAGTGCTGGGTTAGTGGTTGGACTCAGTGAACCAAACTCAGCTTCTATGATTGTGTAACTTCATGTCCATTCATTGTGATTATTGAATTGATAAATCTTTGATTTGGATGGAACACATGAAACCTTTACATTCGGTCAGTCCATGCCACAGCTTGAGCTGGGGAGCAGAAATGCAAAAAAAGTTGATTTAATGAAACACTGTCATGTTTCAGGGTCTTGCACTCTTACCATTAAAATTCTTCTATAAAACAAAAGCATGCCATTTCATTAAAATAAAAAACCAAAACACTAGATAGGTTACTCCACATGTTATTTTACTTCAAGGTTGATGCATGTAAAAAATCTGTATTGCATTAAATAGGAAGTGAGTGTAAATATGACATATGGAAATCTTCCAGATGATTGAACTGTAAAAAATGATTTAATGCTGCAAAATATTTCTCCTCTCTCTTAGCTAGCAGCATGCATCTCTTTATAAAGACAATAACAAAACTTTTCATGTGCTTATTTTTAAGAAATTTAACCAGCACTTTTAGCAGAAAAAAATCTCATCTTATTACTGTATTGCTGTATTGGGATTTTTGCTGAAGTCTAAAAAAAACAATGACTTTCACATGAGGTCTTTAATAGGACGCTCACTCAATCAGTGCATATCAAAATCAACTTTGTTGAAGTAAGTGAAATTCAATGGTACAGAAGTTATGAGGCTGGGGTCTGTCCCACTGACTTTAGTACAGTTACCTCTGACCTGCCCCAGTGTGAGATCAGATTCAGTCCAACATGGATAGACTTGCACATTCCATCTAAGTCCAGGAACAGGCTTGAGACACACAGTTTAAATCCACATCCCCACTTCCCTAAAGACAGGGTGTCGAGTGCTTTCATTTGGGGCTTGACAGTGAGAAACACAGGAGCCAGTTTCAAGTTCAGAGTACTTGGATTTTAAAATCAAATGTCTGCAAATCAACATCCTTGCTTAAATTTTCAGAACTTAGCTGCATGTCTCTGAATTTCTACAGAATTAAATAGTAATATTTAAAATAGAGAATATGCTTGAAGTGTGAGCAAAATTATCTGCTGTTGCAGAAGAAATCCAGAACTCTGGATTCAGTTTTTGGCACATAAATACCTTTTGATTCATCTGTACACCAAAACCTAATGTTAACATTAAAAAAAAGACAAGATAAATAAAACTTGGTTTTCTAACTCTTCTGAGTGTTCTGCATGAAGTAAGATAACAAAACTGGCTAAAGTGGTGAAAGGATTTGGTGTACAGAGTTTTGAACTGGATGGTAACATGCAGAAATGTTTGCATATTTACTATAATCCCTGAACTTTTCCCATTCCTACAACTACCTCCAAAGTGCACTGTTTTTTGAAGTTTAAAACTATTTCAATTTGGTTTCTAATTGCATCTAAAGTGCCAAATGTCTCAAGGAAGGCTGCTCTCTCAATTTATTCAAGATGTTTGAATATGTTTTAAATCCATATGGAAATCCAACCTAAGTATAAAGCCTTTGGATATGTCACCTCATTACACCCCTGCAGGTTCCAAAAATCCAGTGCCAACGCACCCACCAAAGTTGTGAACACCTCCACCTCACATTGCACACTTGTTATGTTAAACCAGGCAGCAAGCTGTTAATAAAGATCACATTGTCAGCAGAGCATCACAGACACCTACTTAAGAGTGTATATTCTTTTGTTCCATTTCTTATTTTTAAAGCATATCAGCAAAATCAGGGGGGAGCCAAGATTTCCTCGCAGTGTTGGCATCAGGGAGTCTTGCTAGGATCCCATGGAAGGAAAAGGAAAAGGACTAAACATAGCACATCTGCCTTTTTAACCTGACCCAGGAATAGCCAGACACTGAAGTGAACTCAGACCTTTTCTCTCTTCTCACTCTCATATGGAGTGTATTTCCAAACAGAGGAAATGAAGAACAAAGTGGAGGTTAGGTGATGGTCTGGTCATAACCACATAATCATAGTAAGACAGGATAGGGAAGTCTTCAAGAGGTGGTACAGTACAACACAAACACAGCATTTTCCCTGGAGACACTTCCTTAGTGTCTTGGAACGGCAGGAAAGTTCTGAAATCCATTAAGCTGAGTGTTTAAATTCCTGGAAATCCATATAGTTTGAGAGATTAAAGACCTAAATCCAGACAAAAAGCTGTCTAAAGGATAGGAGTTGAGTGATAGACCAGCAATCTATCCTTTAAAAAAATAGTAATATGATAAGGCTGCTGTTCTGACAAACAGCATGATAAATACAGATGGTAGAGTTTTGTTCAAAGTCTCTCTCTCATATTTGATGGTGCAAAAACTGTAAGAGTATATACAGAAACTATAGACTTAGCTTAGTGTGTTTTTGTAAGTTCATTTGTTTTTGTATTGTAGCAGTAGGATGTATAATTCGAAATAAAATAAAAGGTGATTAAGATGTAATATTAGCTTTACTTGGTTGCTGGTTGTTCTTTTATTTTACTTTTTTTTAAAGATTCCATATAAAAGATTTATGGATAGAACAAATTTCAAAAAGAAAATATTATTCCAACTGAGTTCTTTGGTGAATGTAGATTGTTTGCATCTGTTGTTCTGCATGATACTTCACAGAGTGGCAGATCACTGAGAAGATCAAGAGGCAGCAACTGATCCCAACAGGAACTCCAGAAGTGTAATAGAAGGGCCCTCTGAGACCATCCCACCCTGGTGCAATTATCTCCTGTTACTAGACAAATGCCAAAGTGCATTCAAGTCACTATCAAAACAAAATGTCAAGAAAAAGCTGAGATGTTTATTTTCAAAGCTGGAGACTCTGCCCCAGGAAAGCAACCCTCAGAATGACCCTGTTCTTCCTGGCTGCATCAAATGACAGCTGTAGGTGCAGGGTCACGTCATCTGATAGGCACCAGAGCAAGGGAGTGACATTTCTCCACCATGAAACAGGATTCACACAAGCTAACTATTTTAAAAGTAATCTCTGCTTCCTGGAATTCTGATTATACTTACGATGTAAAAAAGGTTCCTGGGAGTTCAAGATGTCCAGTGAATGTGAAACCAAGTTAGTGAGAAGGCCCCAAAATGTTCCCACTGCTGGTGAAACAGAGCCTGGTCAGTCCTTATGGGACAGGACAGATTTTGGAGAGAGGGCACTCAGAAGTTAGGAGCATCATCCCTGCACATCCCTGCACATCCCTGCACATCCCTGCATGCCCTGCTGGCATCTGTCAGCAACTCCAATCTCAGGAGGGCTTTTCCCTCAGCTTGTCCTGTGCTGGGTCTGCTTCTCTTCAAGATCTGTGGGGTGAGAGCTGATTCTCTCTCTGGTCACCTGGGTCACTGACAGGTAACTTCTATGTATTGTTTTGGTTTATACTATCAAAATTAGGGCAACACAACACTGCTTCTCATGAGAAAGGTTGTGGGGGTTTTCTAGAGTTTTATTTTAATGAAATTTAATTGAATTTTGAAGGTTTGTATTGTCAACTATCCTAAATTCAGCACAAAACTGAAAAGAGTCACTGAAAGTTTAAATTATTTTTTCCCTTATTGGAACTTCTTAGAAGAAGGACCAGGAGATGATGTTCCAACTGCATTAAAAGAGAAGAGAGTAAACAAACAGCATTAGGATGTAGGGAGGGCATGGAGGGAGCAGTCTGAGTGTGTAACCTGCAGAGGCACCAAGGAAAGGAGCTCAGGATATGCATTTATGATCCATTCAGTCTGGGCAGCTGCTCATCAATAGAAATCCATGAAATTTCCAGAGCAAACATACAGAACTGAGAAGCTGTTTAACAAATTCTTGTGTCAGATTTTGGTTTAACTCTTTCAAAGCACTCAGTTTAAATTGCAAGGGAAAAAAATTCCCATATTTTCTTGTTTTTCCACCGTTTTTTATCATTTCCCAGTAAAACAGCTGGACAAAACTACTTTTCCTGGGATGATGGAATTCATATTGAGAAACATAACTGTTTGGCTTTAGATCACTGAGTTGAACTGGAAGGAACAAAGCCTGTCAAAATTTAGTGACTGTTCCAGGCTGCATGTAGAACTAATTAGTAGCTTCAGTTTTATTCTCAGTTGCACAGAGATAAAAAATACCACTACCATGACTTAAGCCTTTTTTTGCAATCCCAACAGAACAAGATAGGTCAATCTTGAAAGCAAATGAGTGGGGTGGGGTGGGACAGGAGAAATTCCCTCTCAATCCTACAGGTGCACTATCTAAGCCAGTGTTGCAGCACATGGAGGAGGCAATAATAGCAGATTTGCGCTGCCAGAACACCAGATGGATCTCCTCTGAGCTTAACCAAAAGACAGAAATTCAGGTTGGAATGGCCCAAAACCTCTTCATTTAAAGATAACAGACCTCCAGCATCTGTCACCAGAACTTCTGAGTCTCCCCAGGCCTCCAGTGGGTCCCAGGAAGTTAAAATAGAACAAACTGTCAGTGCAGTAATCCTGTCCAGCCCAAGAGTGAAATAGAGCACGGGGCACAGGGCACTTCCATTGAGTTTGACAAAAGGAACACTTTCAGCACATTTTTATCGGTGTCTGGTTCTTATTTCCTCATTTGTAAGGTTCCTGATATTAAGTTCATCTTAAGGCAAACATTCACTGGGCACTGATAACAAACTGGAGACACTTTGCTTCTGATAGTGATGAAGTAACCCCTTTCTTCCATAAAGTACAAAAACATATTTATTTAGCTAAGCTTGCCTAGGAAGGAATCCTATTTGTCTTACAGTGTACCAGGAACAAAACTATTCATTAAGGTAAAGAAAATTCTGTATAAAATTTCTGCGTGTGGCATTGGGAAACCTCTGAATCACTTCCAACACTGCTATCAAGACAGAAAGGCAAATGCTGAATGTTTTTCACGTGAAAGGTCTACAACTTTACATCTCAGTAAATTGCTCTGTCATTTTAAAACAAGTGGTCATTTAATACTTACAGTAAAATGTTTGAATTTTTGTTGTTAGAATGAAGGAGAGAGAGAATTGGAGTGAACAAATCACTAGCTGAATTTTATTATTTTATTTTCTATTTTAGAGTTTGTTGTTCACAGACTGCTATTTCCAGGAATGCATCCATTGAAAATCATTCCAGAATTGTGAAACTATTCTAATTCAAAACGTCTTTGAATCGAGGAGAATTCTTCAATGAGGGCAGTATAGGAAGTATTTAATACTAGTATAAAAGTGATCAAATGCCTATCTTGTTTTTAAATAACCATAATAAATGTTTATACACACTTTAAATCTGAGTTTGCTTATATTTAAATAGAACTAGAAAATAACAGTTGAGGTCCAATTCTTGATTCAGCATATACAGGAATTAATTTTCCTTAATTTTTTTTTTTTAATTTGCTCTAGGTATTCTTAGCTATTACTCCTTAAAACATGATTCCTTGAGAGAAAAGTCAGAAGAAACAAGAAATGTATGATTATGTAATTCCGTTCAAAAGGCAAAGAAAATGTTCATTCTTTTAGGGGAGAAAAAGAGATAATTTTACCTAATTCTTATTGAATTGGTCTCTTTTACTGACATATTTTATCTAATCCTAGTTATTTAATAAAATAAAGGTGCTTTATGGCAGCTCTATTTCCAGCTCTATGGCATTAGAGTGCTTGCCAAGTTTTTCTTGGCTAACATTATGGATAATTATTTTTCAACTGTGTGCATTTTAGCACTTGAACCACAATATTTACCTACATAACAACTACAGGGAGAGTGAAAGTTTCCTCAAATCAGCGTGGCTGAGCCATTATTGTGATCAAAAGCCATAATGGTAAGAAACCAATGTAAATGATAGCTGTTTCAAATGTGCAGATATTCAGATCTGCTGGAAGCACAGTTATGCTTTCATGGAATTCACACGGGCGTTACCAAGCCCAGAACCCAGCGCAGAACATTCCTTTAATTCTCAATCTTTTAACAAGTTGCCAGTAAAGCTGATAATTAGTGCTATTAGCAATCTGTGTGCTAGAGCAGAGTCTGGTTTTGTCCCCTGGAAGAGACTGATTAGTTCCTCACAGTCCCTGCATGGCTGTGTGCAGTGCTCTTTGCCTAATACAAGCTGTACCAGCAGCTTGAAGTTCAGAGCCTTTCCCTTTCCATCCCTTAATCCTGAAGGATGAAGAAGATGACTGCCCTTAAAGACCTTATTTGCCTGCTAGATCCAGCTGTGTATGATGTTCCCACCTGCATGGTATCTAGACATTCAGAGGGAGTGATGAATATCCAGCTTTTCAAGAAAGAGGCACTGGACACTTCCCAGCAGCTCTCACGTACTTAGACTAAGTAGTCTCCCATAGGGCATAAGACTCTTATTTAATGTTTGCATCACCTGATTTGTTTGAAAACATTTGACATATCTTTTCCATGTCCTAGGAATATGTACAAGTGGGATTTCAAACACTGGTTTTTTTTCTGTTGCCAAGTAATATTAAATAATAGAGAGGGAAAAAAAGCAAGCCAAAAAAACACCAGACCCCCCCCTCACCCCAAACTCACAAACAAACAAAACAATAACAGCAACAAGCGAACCAAAAAATCCCATCAAAACCTCCATTACACTTTCCAAAGTTTCTGCTTCTCTAGGGGCCACCTGATATAGCTGTAGGGGTAAATATTGAAATGCACTGGCACTCACTTGCTAAACTGATGATGCTTAAATGGAATGATCTCTTTCAAAAACATTTCAAATATTATTTATTTTTATGGTGAATGTAAAGCTCTGGCACCCACCCCAGAAGGTAACTCAAGTGGGAGAAGCTGTGATATAGGAAGAGGACAGTCTGCAGTGATTCTTGGTTGAGTCACGGCTAAAAGTCACTGTGTTTGGATAATGATTGCTGATATTAAAAGCAACACTGATCTTGATGTGTGAAATACTTCTTGGTATGGAGACTGGGGGAAAATGTTGGGTAGAGAGGTGTGCTGTGTTCCATATTAGTTCCCATCAGTTGCACTGTTGCTTGTGTACAGAAATTGCCAGGATACCAGTCTGTGTGACCCACCAGAAACAGACTCTCATTCCTTTTGAACATGCCCGTTATTTTTCAAAGGATTAACAAGGGCTACGCTAAACAATTTCTAAAGTATTCTCTATAGATCTCTCTTTTCAGTTTTCTCTTTGATTGTCTGAATCTTGTGTTGGAAACAGGAAGGAAATTTATCCTGGAAAGAGGGGCAGTGTGTGGTTTCACTGCTGTGGCCAGACCTCAGGGTGCATCTTATGGCTCTTTCCCTACCTCTGACAGGCAAGTGATGTGCTCCTTGTCCACTCAGCATCTAAAAACTTCTCTCCTTACACAGACCCACTCCAGTTTTGAATCCCAGTGAATCCCAAGTCATTGCTTTGGAACCCAGACAGCCTTGGGTGGCCCAATTATTGCCCATGGTAGATTACAAGAAATACAGGACAGGAATATTTTGCACAGAGTATCCTTGTTCCCAATCTTGAAGAAAAACCTGGGAAGACCAGAGATCATATTTCTGCCATCATTAATCATTTGTGCTAGAATCCACAACTCCTCTATGATTTATTTGCATTCTCTAAAAGAGAGGAAAGTTGTCCAAATAATCATGATCATGATCCAATAATGTTGTAATTCCCTACAAGTCATTCTGCAAACTGAACCAGCATTTTATATTTATGTAGGGATTCACATAATAGGTTTATATAATTTCATTAGCTAGTTAGTTCCATCTTTACAAAGCAGGGCGAACAAAACAAACAAAAATAGCTCAACTTTTATTGCTCTGTTTGCTTTTTGATGTGTTGGCAGCCTGGGACGCTTTTACACCACAAATAAACACTCCCTAGAGACAGATCTCAGAATGGTCCAGCCTACAAAAAACTAGGGTAAAGGTCCAGGTTCTGATAGTTGTTTGTTGGTGCTTCTATTTTGCAATATTTGAGAAAGGCAAAATCACAACAGAGCAGTAGAAATCTGTTTACTTGCTCAGTTTTCTAGTCTGCTTTGGATGCTTAGGCTGGCAAGTCCTTGGAGCTGTAAGAAAAGGTGACCAATTCCTGCAGCAAAAAGGCTCAAGGATTGCTTCATAATTCTTCAGGAAAGCAAGATAATTTCCTTTAACTGGAGTTCTTATGGCAAAACATTCACAGGCATCAGAAGTATTAGGTTAAAAGTGGTCCTTTTTTTTTTCTTCTGAAGGTTCAGTAATGCAAGTTTGAAAAAGAAATGATTTTGCACACACATCAGCCTCATACAAAGCTAATGGCTCAACTCCAGACCTGTTGTTGCCCATCTGGTGGGGNCTGGGATGGGTAATGGTTGCACAGCTGCAAAGAGCTCTTCACATCCATGATATAGGAGAGTTCCAGTCTAATTAATATTGTGATATTAATTAATTAGGAAAGGTAATAATGTCTCCTGGGCCAGTGGTTTCTCTTTTGGTTTGTTGGTATTGTAATGGTGTTGCAAGGGATTTATCCAGGAGACAGTCATCAGACTAGTGTTCCAGCTTCTGGAGACTTGAATCACCACAACACTCTGAAGATAGGAGAAAATGTTTCTGACACATTCCTTGCTTTCACTTTTGAAATGTATTTCAAAAGAATAGTAGTCACTGCAGACAATCTCATGAGGCCTTTCTTCATGAGCAGCTCTGAGCAGTCCTTCTATCCCTTTTGCTCTTCAATCTTCTGCTTCTGGGGTGATACCCTGAAGAAAATGTAGCTTGTTGAGTTTGCTGGGACAGCCTAGAGATAGAGATAAGATATTTTGTGGACAAGTGCTGAGGTTGAGAATATCAACTGCATAGTGATTTTTGATATGACTTTCTCCAGAACACCACTACCCTGAAGAGCTGACAACAAATTATTGCTCTTGGTGACAAAATCAGCCATGCCATGGAAAAAACACGACAGAGCTTATTATCTAACCTTGATGATCCCAGAGGATTTGTAGTCCTCTTCTCTTTGCTGGGCTCCCCTTGTCTTTCAGCTCTGATGCCCTCATGATCTGTGCCTCACGCAGTCACTGAGACCTGACAGCCCGGCTCTCCCTGCAGCCACCGCTCTGTCCTCGCTGGCTGCTCCCTCCCTCAACCAGCACAGGCATGATCCAGAGGAGATGAGGGGTGGGAGCCTCTGGAAGCATCCGAGGCCCTGAGCAGGGCTGGAGCGATGTCACCGGCGGCCGAGGGAGCGGAGCTGCTGCCCTGGGAGAGCAGTGGAGCTGCAACAGTGGCAGGGCCCCGTCACCCACACAAAGAACACCCACCCTGGCCAAAGCTCTCAGCACTCCCTGCTGAAGGAGTTACAAAATTTGGGGGAAAAAAAGCGTTTTTAAGGCTAAGAGGGCAGGAAGGAGCTTTTGCCTACCTGAAATCTGTCATGCACTGTAGCCATAGACATTTAAGTTTTAGTGGTGATGGTGACGCAACTTTGGTTTTCCAAAGTATGTGCATGTGCTCTAACAAGAAAGTAACTGGGAATGGATAACTAGCTGGAAAAATGTGGCCAAGGTAAAACCTTTCAGGTCCATTCATGCCTGTGAATTAATTTAGCTTTCCATTTCATGATCGTTAAGTTACGAAATGGCCATGCAAAGCATTGCCAGCTAAAGCGATCCAAGAGACGGTCTATTATGCCAAACACTAATAACTAGACAGTAATTAGGCTGTTAGTTACAAAACACAGCATTTGTGGTATTTCCAAATGAAGCAACAAGCAATGCCATATGTCAAAAACAAGGATTGGTTCAGACAGGTAAGAGTTTCTTCCTTTGACAGTTGCCAGCTTAACTTCTGAGCAAAATTAAAACCTTGCACCTTTGTGCCAGCGAGCCTTGGTCTGACAGAAGATCTTACAGAGACAGTCTCAGTGAAAGCCCACAGATAATGAAAGAAAAATTTCCTTAAGGATACAATAGAGATTTCCCCCCTGATTTTCAAGAAAAAGATTATTACTCATCTCATTATTTGGGACCTCAGGGCATTCCTTTAACATATGCATGAGCAGAAGTTAAATATCACAACATCCTGAAGAGTTTAGTGAAGCTTGTTTCATGGCTCTTTTGGATGTGAGGTGTGTATTAAGTACAGTGTATTGGAACAGTCACCATGAAATCCATGCAACAGGATCCATTTTGAGGGTTAAAATAGTAATTCAATAGTTCACTAGATTAGGGGCCCAAAGTACACTTAGCTGTCCCATACATTTTGCCCATACAATGTGCCCATACATTTTGCTCCTAGGCTTAAGGTAAATTTTTACTCACATTTACTCACATTTACCTACAGTTCCCCAGAGCCTGCTTGCTGGGAGAGGTAGAAAATTAAGATGCAGATAAATCATTGCACTCATGAACATTGTTTTACTAGCATAAACGTAGATAAAGAAAACATTTAAGTTCAAATGAAGAAACAGTAACTGATGCTGACTGTGGGTGACGTAAACAAAACCAGGGATATTTTACATTCCAATATGCCACTTGGGTGTCCCACAACAGCTTGTTTGTGGCTGAACTGTCCAGCCTGACAGCAGGAAAAACATCTCATACCTGCATAACTAACTACTGCAGCAGGTACTTGACATGCTGATGATGAAAGTTCTGGATTTAGAGTTAAGAGTTATTTACTGAAGACATTAGTGCAAAATTTTCTGTGGTGAAAAACTGGTGCTATAATGGGCAAAACCCTCCGTGGTCCTCCCTCAGTGCAGAGAACTGCTGTGTTTTTTCTTAGAACATCTATGTGTATCTGCAGGTTTCATTTCACATAGTAGCTAAATTCACCTTGAGAAGGACTAACATTCGATACTGAAAAAGGAAAGACTTACTAGAGACCAATATTCTTTCTTTTCATTACTTTAGTATAACTTCTGCATAATTTGATTTTTTTCTTACAAGGTCACAGAATCATAGAATGCTTTTGGTTGGAAAGGTCTTCTCATTCAAACTCCCTTCCACTACATTACGTTGCTCAAAACCCCATCCAGCCTGGCCTTGGACACTTCCAGAGATGGGGCACCTACAACTTCTCCGGGCAATCTGTTCCAGTTCCTTACCACCTTCACAGTAAAGAATTTCTTCCTAATATCTAAACCTGCCATCTTTCATTTTGAAGCCCTTGTTCTATCACTACATGCCCATATATAAAGTCTCTCTCCAGCTCTCTTGTAGTCCTTCTTGGCACTGGGAGATACTGTAAGGTCTCCTGGGACCCTTCCTTTCTGTTGAACAACCCCAATTCTCTCAGCCTGTCTTCATGGGAGAGGTGCTCCAGCCCTCTGATCACCTTCAGTGCCCTCCTCTGGACTCTCTCCANCAATAAAGATGTTGAACAGTGCCAGTCCCAACAATGACCCCTGAGAGACACCACTTGTCACTGGCCTCCATTTAGATATTGAGCTGTTGACCCTGCCAATTCCTTATCCACTGAATTGTCCACCCACCAGATCCATGTCTCTCCAGTTCTGAGAAAAGGATGTTGTGGGGAACAGTGTCAAATGCTTTGACACAACTCCAGGCAGAGGATGTCTGTTACTCTTCCTTTATCCACCAATGCTTTATCCCCGTTGTAGAAGACCACCACTTGCTCTTAGTGAAGCCTTGCTGGATATCACCAGTCAATTCTCTATTTTCCATATGCCTTAGCAGAGTCTCCAGGAAGATCTGCTCTATGATGTTTCCAATCACTGAGATGAGACTAACCTCTATGCAGTTCCCCAAATTTTCCTTATTTTCCTTTTCAAAAATGGGGATTATTATTCCCTTTTCCCAGTCAGTGGGATCTTCCATGGCTTCTGAAACACAATGGATAGCCACTTAATCCATCAGTTCCCTCAGGACCCATGGATGTATCTCATCAGGCCCCATGGACTTGGGCATCTTCAGGTTCCTTAGATGTTCTTGAACCTGACATTCTCCTACAGAGGATGGTTCTTCATTCTCCCAGTCTCTGCCTTTGCCTTCTCAGACAGCCTGGCTGGAGCTTTTTCTGGAGACGGAGGTAAAAGAGTTGTTGAGCACCTTCTCCATATCCTGGGTAACCAAGTCTCTTCTGCCAGAGATGCAGACACACTGCACATATCAGCTCACTGATGTGGACAGGAGTGTACATTAATAAACAGCAGGAATGTTTTCCAGTTTGATAGAAGCCAGCATGAGTGCTTTGGCAGTGGTTGCTGGGAACAGCCAGCCCACCCACCATGCCAACTTTAAGGCTAACAGGGCCAGCTCCAAGCACCAGCAATCAACAGGACACTGTGAGTAATTTTACTGCTTTGAACAAGACCAGCACCAGTTGCTAGTGAGTCTGTGGTTCTCAGAAACATTTATTTGGAGAAACAACTGCTCAGACATTCAGACATTATATAGACATTTGGGGATTTCTTCTCTTTGTCAGCATACCTTTTGTTTTGTGTATCAGCCTATCTAGGGTCTGGCTAAACTTGGGCAGATATTTGACCAGTACATGCAAGCAGATTTTATGAAATCCCAGATAAATAGGGAGCAGTAAATACTGCAAAGGACAGAAAATACTATTCAAATATTTACTGAAATTGAAAACATAACAACAGAGCAAGACTTTTTTTTTTTATGGCATTTAAACAGCCTCAATATCAGCACATGTAGGTGTTTTGCAGAGGTGAAATGCACTTAGGCTCACAGCACCGTTTAGTCACAAAGAGTTATATTGCCTCATTTTCCAAAGAGCTGGAAAGTAAATACAGGATTCTCAAATCTTTTACTAGTATCATAAGCAGTGATTCTTCTTTTATAACCAGAAACATACAATGCAATCATTCCTGGGGAACGACTTACTGCCAAATGAGGACAAAAGGAGAAACATGTAGAAAGAAAAGAAGTTACCATGGAAAAAAGATCCTGAAAGAGATAGAGATATTTAATATGACTTTTCCGTGCAATATGGTAGCAAGAAAAACTTATTTACAATAGGTCATGGGGAAGAGAGGTTGTATAACCCTGTCTGTAGGGTTCTGGTGAGACCATCGCCAAAAATACTTTTGGTTTTGAACAACTTACTATTAGGGTGATTGTGCCAAACTGGGACAGACTCAGATAACAACAAAACAATTATTAAATGACTGGATTTATGAGGAAAGATAAAGCAGCTAAATATATACATAACTTGGCTATGAGATATCTAAAGGGAGACATTAATTGTCTGTTAGTACAGTAATTTAAATGCCAAAGAGGCTGAAAAATCGTATGAATTATTTAGTGAGATATTAAGAGGATGCACTTAAGGCTAATGAAATAGTCTCCAGTGATAGTGCTTGAGAAGGAGCTGGCCCTCAACCATGTAATGCAGCAACAGACTTTGGTCTTACTGCCACATTATCTGCTGCAGGTTTATTCAGAGTACATGTATGTAGGCCAGGGAGCAGAAAGTCAAGCACTAGAGACAATTTCCCTCCAAAATGAATTTGTGGCTAATGACATGCAATTTACACTCTGAGTGGACAAATAGAATGATGTATAAATGTAAACTCTCCAAATCCTCGTGGAAACAAAGTGTTTGGTATAAGGACTACAGCATCTAGCTATCAAAAACTGGAAACTTCTGTGCAAGTTACACATTCATAGCAAACTCCAGTATTGGCCTTTCTGTTACTAGTTTACATCTGCAGAGTATATATGCAGTACAACTAAATACATTTAAACTGCTCAGTAGATTTAAAAGCATGCAATATCCTGCCTACTGGATCTTCCAGCATGAGGGAGAAACCTCCAGAGGTTTTCCTTTTGTTTCCATGTGAGATGCATGAAACTACACAAACACAGAGACCCCCAAACTCATTTAATCTCTTTCATTCCCTGGCAAAAAGCGTATAAAAACTTTGGAGATCTTTGGTTCTGCTAAAAAAAGAGACTTCATCCATTTCCGCTGTGCTGTTACGGTTTTTATCTGTGGTGTTTTGTATGGAAGTTGCCAAACAACATCTGTGCTGCTCATGAAAAACAAATGAAAATGTTTTCAATTTATTTAGATCAGCACAAAAATATATTTTCACGTTAAATAGTTCTTGTTCTAGCAGCTATCTGATAAAGAATTGACTCACAAACACATGAGTCAGAATTGCTCCTGGCATTTTGCTGCCTTAGGTAAAATACCAGCCCAAATACCCATTCAATTTATTATCATGCCTGACAAGTTAATTTAGGAGTGCTCTCTATTCAGTCAGAATTTTGTGAGATAATTTGTCTTTTTGATTTTGCTGTGCTTTCTGCTCTTATCCTATTGTCTTCAATCATCTTCATGCTTCAGCATGTCCCTTTCTTCTTGTTACGCTTATTTACTAAGGATATTACAATTATTTTTGCCATTCAGCCTCTCTTCATGCATTTTCTTTCTTTTCCTTCCCGTGTATTTTTTTCCTGGAGTCCCATATCTTGGGGTCCAAGCCCTCCCAGTTGTCACACATTGCCACCTAAAGAGCCTTAAGGCTCATGAATGCACATACCCTTGAAGGGAAAGTGCACTTAAAGAGCAACTTGGTACTTTTAAGGCCTGCACTGGAAAAGAAAAGTACAAAGATAGCTAAAGAGGGAGGAAGGGCATTAATTTCAACTGCAAAACTTCCTTTATCTTGTTTTTATGTGACTTTAATGATTCTTTATTAATGTATTTTAGTTTCTGTAGTTCTTCCTTCCTATCTTTGAAACGCTGCCTCTCCAAGTCTGAAAGCAGAGAAGACTTTGCAGTCCAATCTGCCAGTGCTGGGGCAATGAGCACTCTGTCCTTCACTTACAAAGAGGCAGGAAGGATCATCCAGATCCTGACCTTGGTTCTGCAGCTCAGACATGTCTGATACAGATCCTCAACACACAAATGTTGTATTTTGGAATAGGTTTGAACAGTTTTTGGCAAAAAACCCCCTCTGTCTGGTCCCAAAGGATTTCAGTTTAGCAAAAGCACCCAGGTTCCTGACCTAGAAAATAAAGGTGTGACAGGTGTGAGAGCTCAGAGCTTTATTGTTAAATCCCATTTTAAACTTCAGGTCAAAGAAATTCACATGTCCTTCAAACAAGGGACCTTTCCAAGCTGCTCCAAAAAGCTGAAGTTCCTGCAATTCCTGCAAAATGGTCAGAAGCAGACAAATTTCACCAAGAATATGCTCCTTTCCTGTCCCTTGCTGGGAAGTTTCCTTTGGTGAAAGCTGCCAAGCTGAAATAACCATTTGGAACAGCTCTCCACAAAGATCTCCAGTTTACATTAAGGTTCAGGAACGTTTCAAAGAACAGGAGGTGAGATACACATATAGTATACATTTATGTACATACATACATTTATATATGCATGTGTATGCACAATATATATTTATTAAACCTTTTGACTATTCATATTTATTAAGAGAGTGCATTTTAAAATTTAAGAGGATGGTATATTCCATGAGGATTCTTCTCTTAATGCTTTGCCCTGCTTGTTTCCAAGGACAATTCCTCCCAGTTTGCCTTCTATTGTTCTCAGCAAGTGTTTTAAAGAAGATGTCTTGTGTGAAAGTGAGACCTTAAAATTGTCAGATAACCATATTCAAACTGTCTAGGGAAACTCTGAAACCTGATGCATGAGAAATAGTATGCAAACCGATTATACAGAAACTGGAAAAATATCCAGGAGTTTGGGAGTGTAGGCATATTTTCCAAGCACCATGGAGGCACTTAACCATGGTTTAGATGGAATGTGTTATCCCTTGATTTAGTTTTACAAAAATACTCAAGAAAATGTGAGGCCTCCCCAGGACACACTAATTTTTGGTTTTGCAGTTGCAGCTGTCCACAGAGATTAAGGAACTCAGATAAGTTCCAACCTTCATTTACACATGTAGAAATAGCAAAATTCTGTTTGCTGTGTCATGTGATGGAGCCTTTAAATAAATGCACTAATTGGCATCCTAACTGTGGGCATTGAGATGAGGATAGAAATAACAGAGGAACATAGGCAATATTATGCCTCCTTCCTGTTTCTAATTTAACTGTTACAGTAAACTTTGAATATAAAAGTGCATATCATTTCAATATGGGACCTTGATCCTAAAGAGTGCTCCAGCTGAGCAGATTCCTGCAGCCTCCAGAAGCCCATGAAACTGACAGGAACACAGCAAGCAGTGAAGGGTGTGATCCTGTATCATTCCCCACAGCACAATAAAGGAGGCACAGCTATTTTAAGCATTCAGAAGAAATAATTCACCATGCAACTCCTAATGCATCCCAAAGGAAAAGAATACAGCAAGGGGACTGGGCCTGTTGATTTTGCCAATCTGAATAGACTTTGCTCGTGGGAACTACTCTGTGGTCCTCAGTAGGAGGGAAGCACCCTGCAGCAGCTGAAGAATGCAAGAGATGCTTCTGAAATAATTTTCATTGTTAGCAGTGTTCAAGTTGTATTTAAAACCCTGAATTATTAAAAAAAACCCAAATAAATATCCCAATTAAAACTTCACCAGGCACAAATCTTTGTTGAATCTATTACCAAAACCCAACCAGTTAGAGGTCAGCTGTGGAAAGAAACAGGTCCTTACAACTGTTCCCAAACATGTCTGCAACAAAACAGGGGGTGTATTAAACCTTTTTCTGCTTACCAGCAGGTACCACCAACTACTAAATTCTAGGCACTGTTAATGACATCACCAGGGACATGACTTAGGTCAACAGCTTGGCAGGAGGTGCTGGCAAATGTTAAATCAACAGCAATCAAAACTGGAAAACCAACATGCTTGCTACCATCAAATTTAAAAGAGAACTTATTGTGCCTCAAACACAGCAGCAGGTTTAATAGAAAAGTAGACATGTTTATGGTTTCAGATTTACAACAAGACTTATAAAAACCTTATTACTCAGAATCCAGTCTGCTGCCCTAGAAACTAAGAATGTAACTTTGTTGAGAAGAAGGATCTGTTGACACAAATGTCTTGCCTAGGCTTGCCATTGTGGTTAACCAAAATACATTTACTAGTGAGAAGGTAAATAAAAGCAAACAAGATGCCTCTTATACCACAATACAGTAAGGTTCAAATTGACCAAGATTAATGCTATGGCATAAATATGCTTAATGTTTATGGAATTTTTGTAGGAGCTGTTTGCCCTGTTGGGCTTAACGTCCTACATGAGACCTACTGAATGGGAATGTGTTTTCAGTATTACACATACTTAAAGACCTCATCAAAAATATTCACAGGAGCTGCCATGAATACCACAGTTAACCACCCTGCAAATAAAATGGGTCATGGCTTACTCTTAGATTAACATGAATAAATCAATCTTGTCCCATGTAGTATATGTACACAGAAAAATTAGCTGACAATTAAAGTGATAACACTATTAGAACTAGAGCTGTATAAATATAAATCAACTGCACAGACTGTGCTGAAAAAACACAGTAGCTCCTTAATCTGCAAGAGAACAGAGGAAGTGGGAAACCCAGCTCTGGTGTCTGAGCTTCTGCTTGGGGATGCAGGGTCCTGCACAGCTGCTGGGGTGATTCTCTAGTAAGTGACCAAAAGCATGCCCTGCATCATCTGGTGCTAATGGAGGAACTCCAGGCCACAAAAAGCTGCATGGCCAGTCTTAGATTGTCCTGCTGCCATCCAATAAACTCCTCATTTTTGTCTTCCTCCTATATGGAAGAGAAGGAAGACAGAAAGAGTGAGAGGAAAGCTACTGAGAAGAAAATAAGGCCATGGTATATCTATTTCAGTATACAGCCTCACACTGAATCAGGTTGGTTTGCAAGAAATCTTGAAAGGCACTTCTCTTTCATCTGAATTTGGGTTTTGTTAACTTCATGTTTTAAGTCTCATCAATTCTGTTTTTAAAATGAAGCTTGAAGCCATAAAAAAGAAAATAGAAGGCCAGCCTCCAGTGGCTTTGAAAAGCATCTGTTACTAAGTCTTTCTCCAGAACATGCCTATGTAGGTAGAGATATAGCATTAAAATGAGCTTGTTTTCTCAGTACATCTCTGAGCAAGCCTGGAGCCTCACATCAGAAGTGTTACAATTAATATGAAAACAAAGAAGAGTCAGCAGCTGTTGAAGGAAGGAAAAAAGTAAAAAGGTCAAAGTATTAAGATCATGTGACTGCACAGTAAGGCTATAGTTTACACTGAGTCACAAATCAGCATGGAAAGGGCAAAATTTGCTCAGAGATCACAGATTCCTTCAGGGAAGATCCCCACAGTGCAGCTGTAATTTGTGACAGTGCAACAAAACCACTCAGTGGAATAATGCTGTCAAGTAGTAGAAGTTTTCCACCTCCACAGAATAAGCCCCAGGCTCTGATTTCCACAGCTTCTCTCTTCTTTTTCTGGCATTTTTCTTTCTTGGTGATGGCAAAGGAAGCACAATAATTCCAGTCACTCTATATTTAACAATATTGTGCAAAAGCCTGTGAAACAGCATTTCTTACCTTCCATTCTGAGAGAAGGAGGGCTCAGGAGCTGGTTGCTCACGTGGTTCAGCTGTGAAAGATCAGCCCTGCCCTGAGATGTCATTCTCCCATAACTTTCCTGTTTAGACAAAGCACTGTAAACTCTCCTTGCCCCTGCCATCACAAAGTAAACCAGATTCAGTTCTCTTAGAAATGCTCACATGGCTGGGTGTTGATGTGAGATAAAGCCTGGTAACTTCTGGAAAACCTCCAAGAAGGAATGAAACAGTTGGCTGAGCATGCCTGAGCATCCTGATTTCCAGTTGTGCCTTTCCTCACTGAGAAGCTTTCCATTTGACCCATAGAGTTTCTCTGTCATTTGTTGCAAAAAATGAGGTAAGCTAGAAGGAGGGAGATAGAGGCAGTATTTTCAGGAGTTTAACCATGTTTCCCTCAGGGCTTTCCAAAGTACTGGTATCAGCCATGCTTTTAAATTCTATCCAGAATTACACAAGCTTTCCAACTTTCCAAAATTCATGTTGATCAGCTGGTCATCCACATCCACAGACCACTGGCAGGTGAAGTCCTCTCCAGCTTCACTGAGTTTCTCAGTAGGTCAATGTCCTTGTAAGGTCACTCTCAACAATTTTTGAAAGCCACAGTGATCTGAGAAGGCTCTTGAGACACAGAAAAAAAAAGAAAATCACTTTTGTCTTCAGGAAGGGAAATATGGAGAATCTGGAGAAGTACAGGGTACTCAGCTTCAACTCAGTCCCTGAGAAGGGGAAGGAAAAGAGCTTTCCCATGAAAGTCAGAATACTTTGTCAGTTAAGGTATGAAAATATATGTACGAGATAAATTAATATCAGATAACCTCATTGATACAGTCCTTAACTCAGGAAGTCCTTAGCCACAATATTTCAATGGCACAGAGTAATCCTTAGGGAAGATCAGTCTGTGCAGACTATTCTTATACCCTCATCACAAGCATTTGCAGAATCACAAAATCAATGAAGCTAGAAAAGATTTCTGAGGTCATCGAGTCCAACCCATGACTGAACACCCCCATCTCAATCAGACTATGGCACATCCAGTCTTTTCTTAAACACCTCCAGGGATGATGACTCCACCACCTTCCCAGGTACCCCATTCCAGTGTCTAATCACCCTTTCTGTGAAGAAATTCCTCCTAATTCACTGCTGCTTTCTGTCCCAGACATGATAGCATGGCAGCTGTTACACAGTTTATCCCTATTTACAAGCCATCTCTCAATTGAAATAGGAAATGGTTCATTAAGCTAATGCTCTGAGTTACTGTTCCTTGAAAAATGATAGATAAAGATGAGATAAAGATAATCTATTAAGTAGATCATAGTCTAAGTTGATAACATGTCAAAGAGAAAAAATTGAGACATTCATTACTGAGTTTGGAGAACAAAAACAGTTAAAACATTTTCTACCAAATTTTGGCAACAGAATTTATCTTTGAGATTTAGAATTACTCTTCAGGAAAACAGAGGTGAGACTGTAGAGTTTTCTGTAGTGTTCATATGGCAGAATAAACACTATCATTTAAAAGAAATGTTTCTTCGGAGACCTTTATTTTCTCTGAATGCAGCAGGTAAAGTACCAACATCAGCTTCTGTACACACATTTTAGAAAGCATTTCAGGCTTTTAGGTACTTCTGGGATTTTACAGTGAGCAAGAGTTCTCCCTTGTAAAGGAAGTGGAGATGTGGATTGTGAGTGATAGTACATGGGCATAAAACAATTCACTGTGGAGGTGAGGTGCTTGGGTATTTTGATTTTGGTTAATAAGATCCATGATTTGGGAGTTAGTACAGTCCATAATTGTCCTTTTTAAACAACTGCACGATGCACTTTTCTGATATACAGATAGAAAACATTTGTTACCGTGAAAGACACCTTTAGGGTATTGGTCACACTATCTCTTACTTACTGAGGGAACAGAATGAATTTTAGGGAGAAAGTTAAACATTTGTAGAGGTAGTAAACTGCAAAGGCAAGACCAGCTAGAACCATGAACATATGCCATAATAAGAAGACAGAATGCTTGTGCACAGCCTGAAACTCTAAATACCAGCTAGTTGGAAGGATACCAGCCAGATAGATGCTAGAAGGAGAGGCCTTTCTTTGTAGGTCAACCATAGATTTTCTTCCATTTTTCAGCACTTTTAACTATGCTGGATATTTTGTTTACCAAGTGTGATGCTTTGATTTTCATTTTGTCTTGACTTTTCTTGAGATTATCATGACTGAAAGTAGGTAGAGAATGCAAATAACAGAGTAAATCAATAAAGCAAGACTCTGGGACACATTAGTGTGTGTCCTAATTCCTGTTCACATCATAGAGGTAACACTGCATGTCCCATTTGGACTTTAATAGATAAGGTGAAAAGAAAGTAAGATAGGACAGGGAGTGATGGTGGGAGCAGAAGTGTCTTCCAGCAACTGTTGCTGACCTTCAATGCACATTAAGGGTCCCAGACAGAGTGTCCCACTGGTCAGTTTAGTTTTTGTTTTCCTCTGCTGTAAAAATGGGAAATCCAAATTAATATTATTTCATAAAGAGAAAAATCAGAGGTTTTTTCATAACAAGAGGGACTCTATCCAGCCACTGACTGAACATGACTCAGATTAACCAAGGTGCCACCCCTTAAAATAAATCTGTACCTAGTCTGAAGAACTTCCTTTTCAGCCTGAGTCAGAGCAAATAAGTTTCAAGCCTGACAGCATTGCTGTTTCATAGCCACACAGGCCATTAACTCATTTACCAGCCTCCATTTTCTGCTACTCATTAACACTCACAAAAAAATAACATTTTTTTCATAAATGGCATATTTTTTTTCATAAAACTCCTTGTAGCAGTGAAATGTTATGTATCAAGAAGGTGCTTGAACCATTCACTACTTCGTGTCTGTGCTCTGAAGACTCCAAGAGATTCCAGCTTATTTCTTGGTATGATTAAAACTGGGTTGATATGCATGACTGTGAAAATGATTCCTTAACTTTAGGACTGTTCTCACGTTTGTTTTGAAATTACTCACATACTCCTACATTGAACACACGTAACAATAGCTGTTTTTCTTTTGTTATTTTGAAAGGGAGACAAAAGTTACCCAGTGTTGGAGTGAAGAATGTTTCAATTTGCACATGAATTTTTACAGATTTCAGACCTGTGCTTCTCGCAGCAGGAGATAAGAGGACACAAGTCAAATCAAGTACTTTATTCAGGATGGAAAGGCTGAGCTCAAACAGAAGCCCAAACACGGGAGAGGCACTGCTCTCCTGCCTTACCGGCAGATGTCTCTCTGTCAGCTTCTCCCTCTGTCTTTCCTCGGATCAAAAATCCCCATTGAACACTGTGCTGTGGAAGGATGCCTGGCATTCTTCATTGCACCTGCTAATCTATGTCTACATCCAAGTGATTTTGAAAGAAATTCAGAGAATGTGGTTTGACTAGGTTATTTGAAAATGTAAAACAAGACTTTTTTAAAAACAGTCAAACTACAGCAATGAATTCAACACTAGTTAATGCATCTTCATCTTGAATGTCTACATGGTATTTATGAATTAATGTTACAGATTAAGTACTAATTAATCAGAAGCATATCACAACTATTGATATAAGAAAAAACAGAGTTGGCACAAAAGAAGAAAAAACTTACAACAGTGGCTCTGAATTTCACATAATCTAAACACACTTTCTCATTCAAAGAAAAAGCTATTATCAGAATTATGACCTGAATGCAAATATCTCTCCCTCTAGTGCTAACTATTCTTAACAAAAATTCCTGAAATAAAAGCTGCTACTAATCAGCAGCAGAAACACTTCTTTTTTTCTAACATCTAATCTAAACAACTTCTCTTAATTTAAAATTGTTCCCCTTTGTCCTGTCACTATCTACCCATGTAAATATTCACTCTCCATCTATTCTGTAAGTCCCCTGTAAGTACTGGATGGTGACAGTGAGGTTTCCCTGGAGCCTTCTTTACCTCCAGCCTGTCTTTGTTAGAAGAGTTGTTCCAGCCCTTGGATCATCTTTGTGGCCCTCCTCTGGACTCACTTCCAAGGTTAACATCTTTCTTGCACTGAGGACCCCACAGCTGGAATCACAGAATTGTGGATCCCTCCAGGCTGGAACAGGTCTGACTGACAGTGACCCTCCACTGCCAGAGATGCAGCTGTGCCACGAGGAGGCTGCAAAGGCACCATTAAATGGTTTCATTTCTGTCATTCCTCATGTGACAGTGACCAGGAGAGCCCAGGGGCAGAGAACTCTACAGATGATGAACACAAGCAGAAGAGGAGTAAGCAGAGAAGATAAGCAGAAAAGTAAACAGAAAGAGGGCATAGTACAGGATTTAAAACATTGCTGTATTTCCTCATTCTAGGGGGCTGGAAAGATGTCTGAGAGTGAATTTGAGTGAATGTGAGTTCAACTCTTTCCTCAAGCAGGACACCTGCCAGCCTAAAGGAGATGAAGGTCATTGATCCTGAGATTTGCCTGATGCTGGAGAGATTCCACAGACAGGATGTTTTAATTGCCCATGGTTGAAAAGTTTCCATCAGCTGAAGGTATTTGTCAGAATGCTGAAGGTAAACCTAGAGTTTCATAGCTAAGTAAGTTTGTATATCAGAGAATATATGAGCCAAATAGCTTATCTTTGTGATAAAAAAGGTAAGGGACAAAACCAAAGAAGACAGGAAGAAAAAAGGTCATGATAGAAAGAAAATAAAAGTCATGGAAGGAAATTAGCTGTAACTTGGAGAACACAGTTCTAGTGAATGCCCTGTGTGGCAGTGAGATAAGGATAACACACTGTGGCTGTGACCACAGTGATCTAAAATCAGCAAGGACATGAACATCACTTGCAAAGTTTAGAGCCACTGTGGAGAAGGAGCCCAGTCCCCAGCACAACCTGAAGCCTCAATGACACACAGACTATTGCTCCAAATGATAACTCTAAGTACCTCTAGGACAATCCCAAACTACAATAACAAGAGCTACAAGTCTCATTTAATTCAGATTAGTTACACAGATGACTAAAAAACACATCTTCAAGGAATTCCAGGAAGAATTCCCTCAGTTCTCCACAGCATGCTGCGAACCACTAGAAGAGATCACTACAGAAATAATCCAGGGAATTTCTCCATCAAAGCTTTTTTTTGAAGACACTACACAAACATTTTAAAAATTGGCTTCAGATCGTGAAAGAATTAGGTGTAGAAATTAAAGCTTCCTGGCATTACACTTTAATGGAACACACTCATCGTTTATGGAACAACTGACCCACATGCACTGGATTTTTGAAAACAGAGTGTTTTCTCACATATTAACTCTTCTCTGTTTGAACCAGTGCTATTCCCTGAACTGCTCTACCAAAGGGGCATAGTTTTCCCTTCAGGTACTTGTTAACAAAATCATCTTGTCTTAGTCCACGTCCAAGTGTCTCAGAAACAAAAAACAGAATGGCAGCTCAAAGTTTGAGGCTATTTTGTAATCTTGTCCTGAAAGACAGCAGTGTGAAGAGGGATTTCAATTCTAAATACCTAAAGAAGATGTCCACCCAGTTCCAGTTGAGGTAGCCTTCAAAGGATTTATATCAAAAACCTTCTTCCCTCCATTGATTACCAAAGGAAAAGTCAGGACTGCACTCCAGGGCATGACTCCAGTAGATGTTACTGTACTGTCACTTACGTGAGGTTGATTTCCCCTCCAACACAATTTGCCTCTAACAGCATGTTCAGATTTCCCAAGTAAACAAACTATAAACAAACAAAAAAAATAGACACTTAAGCTGAAGAGGGTAAAATAACAGAAAGATTTGTTTATAAACAGGGCATAGTAAGGAACACTTAGAAGTAGCCTACACAGACATGGTTAAACATACTAGATTTCAGTGTGTAATAAGTTAGGAATTCAACAAGGTACAAAGAACAATGAAGCTCAGCATCTGAGAAAAATTATTTAGCGTGGTACAGGAAAGAGGCAAGTTGCCAGTTACTGGGCATTATGCATTGTTTTATTTTTCTTCCCCCTGAGAAGCACCTCAGATTTAATTTCATATTAGCTCTGACTGGTTCAGCTAAATAAGAATCAATCCAAACTCTTTGTTCAAATGGAAATCACATCTAAGATTTCAAATGCATTCATTAAATGAAAAGGTCCTTTTGCCTTTCTTTTCAAGTATCAAAACTCAGCTCCATTACAATTTTTTCAAGCCTTTTATCTGTGTGCTCCTTCTGCCTCTTCCTTAACACAGCCTTTTTAGAGAGTTGCTTCCCAGAAGAAGTCAGTTCTGTCCAATTCTCAACATCTCCATGCACTCATTACTTACACCTTCTTCCTTTTAATTTTTTTTATTTGCAGCCTTGTTTTCTGACAGCTTCAAGCACCTCAGATGCTTGGTAACTTAAAATACAATACTTCCACACCACTACAGCTGGCAAAAGTCAGCACCTGTGAAATCCCAATGAAGTTGACTTCTATCCTACAGCTATTTTTAAAGAATGGCTTCCTTGATTCCTTCCCAGTATCAAGTGGCTTCAGGACAAAAAAAAAAAAAANCAGAAAAAAAAAAAAAAAAAAAAGGTATTCTTTTGAGGAAAAGCTGTGATGTGAAAAGGCGTTTACCCATTGTGTTTCCATGCCAAGTAGAAAGAACTTGACCCATTGTGGCAAGGTGAACATTTCTACAGGAAAAAACCATCAATTTAGACTTAAAAAAAACTCTCTCATAAGTTTAACAAAAATTGAAAGAAACACATAAATTTATATCTGCCTGAAGGCAGTGATAAGGAGTTATAATTTTTTGTATTTGGAAATGAACAACTGAAGAGAAATGTTTACATTATGCTTATCTGGCTAATTTGCTTATGAATAATGAGAATGACTTAGCACTGTTCTCTTGAATGTCAATTGTTATGCCAATTGTGAGTGATGTGTACAAAGCAGGACAGCATGGAAACAAGTGTAAGAGACTTGGGATTTGGGCATGTTGTAATCAGTGGCAGCCAAACAAATACAAAGATCTTCTAAAGAAGGAAACCAGTTCTGAAGGGCAAAGGTTTCTTGTTTTGTTTAATTAATTTAAATATTCACATATCTCATTATTATGGGTAGGAAAGCTCATTCATGACCTTCCACCATCCCAGGTTGCTCAGAGCCCCATCCAGCCTAGTCTTGAACACTTCCAGGGATGGGCATCCACAGCTTCTCTGGGCTGTGGCCAGGGCCTCACCAGTAAAGGATTTCTTCCTAATACCTAACCTAAACCTGCTCTCTTTCAGTTTGAAGCCATTTCCCCTCATCCTGTCACTCCATGCTCTTGTAGATATTCCCTCTCCACCATTCTTGCAGGCTCCCTCAGGTACTGGAAGGCTGCAGCTGGGTTACCCTTCAGCCATCTCTTCTCCAGGCTGAACAATCCCAGTTTTCTCAGCCTTTCCTCACAGGAGAGGTGCTCCATCACACTGGTGGCTTCCTCTAGACTCTCTCCAGCAGGTCCTTCCTGTGCTGCCCCCCATTTCTGGGTGCAGTGCTCCAGGTGGGTCTCACCTGGGGGCAGAATCCCCTCCCTGCCCTGCTTCCCATGGGGGTCTGGATGTAGCCTGGGATGGGCTTGGATTTAGAGAATTCAGTATGGACAGTGTATTTAGAAAGCTTTCCATGGCACTTCTTTTGATTCTTAATTAAAAACTTCAGAGAGAAAACGTAATTTCTAATGTAAATTCTAAGGAATCTCCTTGTAGAAAAGGAAATGCAACTTAGACTTGTCAGTTTAAGAGCTCTCTCATTAACACCACTGGGTGACCAAACATGGTAACAGAAATCATGGGTTTTGTCTCTTTCATCACACTCATCCCTTGATGAACAAGCCACCACACTGTCACTCATGAGAAGTCTAAAGTACCCAAAGATATTTTCCTTCTAGCAGCACTGTGCAGTTTGTTTTGCCAGTAGAAAATAGATATTTGTATTACGTTGTCTCCTTTTCTTCTTTCTGCCTCTTGCCCAAATTCCCCACCCCCTTCACCCCTGCCTTGCTCTCTCTTTCTTCCCCACCAATATTACTACCACGTGTACAACCTTTTCACACAAGGGGTTGGTTTTTTTTTTGGCCCTCCAACACTAAGTACAAAAATGTAAAACCTGCAGTCCTCGGTATGTTACCAAAGGAAACAGTTTTACTTAAAATCTTGTTTTTGCCAAAATATTTTCAAAGTATCTGGAGAGGAGTCAAACCACAGTGGCTCTCAGTTGTATTTCCTTTTACTATTTCCTCAGGTACTCCCAGCACAGCACTAAGTAATTGGATAGTCTTTCAGGAAAAAAAAAAAAAAAGAGGCTGCACGAGACAGCTTGTAGGTTTAAGAATTATCCTTCTGGGGCCTGTGGGGATGAATACAGGGCACACAGTTGCCAAAATTGAAATCCTTGCTTGTGTTAGTTGTTCCTGAAGACAGAAATCAAATATGACAGTTTGTACAAAATATACTGATTATATTCAGCCCTTGTAATGCTGTTTCAAATGACCTTAACTTTTGAAAATTAGGAATCAGAGATTGAAATTATGTCATTTTACTCTGTTTTGGTATTCGATCCTGCCTCTATTTCGGATGACTCTTTTCCCACAATATAGATACTGTATTATAAGTTTAGGCTTACATTACTTACAGAGAATTAACAGTGCAGTGGGGAAAAAGTGTCTAATGCAGCTAGGTTTGCTGAATTAATCATATAATTATATGCTATAACTGCTATCATTCCATTTTACATGCCATCTGACTAAATCTTGTTACATCCCAGACTTCAGCTTATATTGAAAACACAGCTGCAAGGCTTCTTGGTATAAGCCAAACACATATTCCTTGTGTGCTGGGGGTCTTCCCACAGGCCACCTGTAGTCTATTATTTTTAAATTTTACTTAATTCTTCTCAAGCTATTTGTGGTCTTGCTGACATCTCCAGAAGACTTATTCCACATCTCTCTTCAGGAGTGTTAAGATCTTGAGAACACAGACACTTCACTTTGGCACTAAGGATTCTGTCTGCTTCTCTCGATGGTTGCTGAATTCTCTCCCACTAAAACTGGAAAAAAATGGTTTTAAGCTGAAGGAGGAAAAGGCTTTTTGTCCTCTGCCTTCATTATCATCACAGAAAGCCTGATGTGAATGAATTCTCACTATGTTTTTCTTTCTCTGCAGGATCATACTTTCAGAGAGGAAGAGGGATATCAGGCATTGTTTGGTGAAGAGCACATGAGAGATTGGCTGAGGGAGCAGCAGAATAAACACAAGTATCACAGCCCACATGATACAGAGTTTATGGCTGGCCCCAGAGGGATGTCTGCTGTACGCAGTGCGTGCAGCTAGGGGTTTGTTGGACAGACCTTTCAGTGAGTCAATTGTTCCCTTACAACTTAGAGGAGCCAGTGTTAGCAGATGGACTGTAATGGGTTTGTAAAGACAAGATGACAGCTCCCTGGAGTACACAGTGCTGCTATTCAGTATATGGGCCCTACTGCAATTATGTCTTACAGCCCTTAATATGCCTTCTCAGAGATTATTCTCTTGAAAATGTGCACACATAAACAACACACATACAGCTGGAGAAATGTCCAAGGCACAGAACCTTTCACCTCAAGCTGGGATTCTCTCATCACTCAGTGTAACAGCGTGCCTTTCCAAAAAGTGTTAGGAAGAATTATATACTCTGCAGTTTGAGTTGAAAGTCAATGTATTTACGCTTGGTGGGATGGAAACTGATATGATTCTGTTCCATTCCTGTGCTGGTTTTGGCTGAACAGAGTTAATTTTCTTCTTAGTAGCAGGTATGGAGCTGTGTTTTGGATTTGTGCTGAACACAGTGTTGATAACACAGAGATGTTTTAGTTACTGCTGAGCAGAGCTCACAAAGAGCTGAGGCCTTTTCTGCTCCTCACCCCACCCACCACTGA
>VZRX01021214.1:54821-73843 GCA_013398075.1 Notiomystis cincta
CATTTACCAAAAAAAAAGAAAACTATTTTTAAAAGACCTTAAAGATTAATATTTCAAAAATTGAAATGAATGTTATGGAGTCTAGCTTCATTAGGAACAAAAGGCTCTGAGATCGATCCCAAATGCCAATGTAAAAATATATATAGAACAATTTTATAGAGACATGAAATGTGAAATGAGCTTGGATTTGAATATTGTTACAAGGAGCCAAATAGTAAACTCTAAAGGCTATTTTTTTACAATGGAGACATCAACAATGTTAACAATTGCAGCTCTGCTTCAAAGCTCTAACGAAAGCCTTAAACGCTTGTAAAATGTCAATAATTTCTAAAGCTATTTGTTCACAACTGGAAAAAATAATTTCATTTCCATGTTTTCCCTTCAGATCATTTAGGTTGGGCTATACTTGAAGTGCTGACCACAGTAAGAACCCCAGACATATAAAAGAGCCTGAGCAGTTATGCTCTCTGCCAAAGACAACTGTTAGTTTAAGAAGTTGTATGGTGAAAGCACGTCACACCACTTGCTGGGGTCAGACAAAAGCACACAATTTAAAGAAAGAGAGAAACCAACCATAACTTTACTAAAATGTTGAAGACCTGGCCTGAGTCTCCTATCTTTTTTTCTCTCCAATTCAAAGATATTCCTCTCTCCACCCTCAGGCCTACTAAAAATAGGACTGAAGCAAAATCAAAGTGATGTTTTCCTGCTAGGTGAAGAACAAACACTGAGGGAGATTCCTTTCGAGAAAGAGAGAAGAGGTGGGACATTGCCAGAAAGGTCTCACTGTTTATTCAGAGAGATGGTCCAAAGAACTTCTATTAGCCTTGGAGTTTACTGTTGTGTAAAGGTGAGAGGAAATAAGGTTAGGTAAACAGGCAAGGCATGGCCATGGTTATCCTCTCAGAAGGAAAAAGAATTGCTGATAGAAAAAACAAAAAAGTAGAATCTATAGAAGGTGTGTGTGATAGGAAGGCAGAGTTTGTTCACATGGGAAGACACACTTCATCTGTGAAAAAGACAGGAGCCTCTTAAAATAATGAGGGCAATTCTACTTCAGGATTGTCAATGGAACAACCCTTAGGAAAACGGAAACATTCTGATATCTTATCTACTACCTCTTCAATTTGAACACTGGTTGTCTACACATGATCTTAGTTTTTTATACTGACCCAAATATGCCATCATTGTCCTTTCATGTGGGTTTACAGGATTTTATTGTTTAGTTTAAACATTTTGTGTGTTGGATTTATTTTGTGGTCAAAGATGTAGTAGTAATTATTATACTCTTTTCTAAGGAGAAGCTACAGAACTTTCCCATCAAAACAAAATATATGACAGAGTTGGGGTTGTTCAGCAAGGAGAAGAGAAGGTTTCAGGGGGACCTTAAAAAGCCTTCCAGTGCCTGAAGGAGGCTAAAAGAGAGCTGGAGATGCTCTTCTTACCCCCTGGCCTAGTGATGATAATCACTAGGTAATGGCTTTGAAGTGAAAGAGGTCTGGTTTAAATCAGACAGTGGGAAGAAACTCTTCCCTGAGAGGGTGGTAAGGCATAGGTTGCCCATAGAAGCAATGGATGCTCCATCCCTGGAAGTGTCCAAGGCCAGGTTGGATGGGGCTCTGCCCAGCCTGGTCTAGTGTCAGCTGTCCCTGCCCATGGCAGGGGGACTGGAACAAGATGATCTTCTCCAAACCATTGTGGGATTCTATGATACATTGCAATGATATTCACCAGTCTGAGGCTTCACCCTAAACTCTGGGCTAAAGCAAGAGATTTTCCCCAGTAAGTCTCCTTCTATTTCCATAGCTGCTGATAGTGTCATTGTCCTCTGTGGGACACATGCATGAGCCAGAGTTGCTATTCATTTCAGAATTTGTCAAACATCATCTCCTCTCAGATGAAGTCCCAGATGAATAGTGAGATCCTGTTTATCAATTAAACAAAAAGCACTATTACATTGCCACTGAGAAAGCATTCTAATATAAGAGGAACCGGAAGCAGAAGAAAAAGTCTAAAGGATAAGAGTCTGAGTGATGGCAGCTAGAATCTGTTTTTTTACCAAGGCCTAATTTCCTTAGCTGGAAACACACAACAGCTATATGGACATGGAATATATATTGAGATTTGTGTTTGAAATCCTGTGACCTTCCTGGGGAAGCGGTCTCCATAACATTACAAATATCTCAGATCAAGTGATTAAATTCCCAATATTACACTGACACAGATGCATTCAGCTGGTCTGTACTTAATAATGCCCAGCTGCAGTAGTCACAAGTACAGTAGAAAGATGAGCAGTAAATGGAGCTGTGGCTGTTCAGTCTTCACCACATTTTGGGCTGATTTCTTTGAGCTTTATACATGAATTTTGCCAATAAAGATGGCCCAGTTTGTAGTTATCTGTACCTCTGTTTTCTTTTTACATAGATCTGTTGCCTTTGACAGCCTCATGCTTGAGCAAAACCAGAACACAGTGTGAAACATGGATAAACTATCTACTTCTGACCTGTCCCAGGTCATCAAACAAAACCAAAAAACATCTCACAAAATTTCCATCTGGAAGCATGAGTTGGCTGAGCTGGATGCACAAACCCTGTCAAGCCTTCCCTTAAGTCTCGCCAGGATATTAACTTTGAAATAAAGCCTAGTTTTTCTGAGTTCTGTTTTGAAGGTTTCTGCCCTATTCAGAATGTCTGACTTACCATTATTTTAAGAAAGAGGTAAAAGCCAAAGAGTGGAATTTGGAAATACATGTGTCATCAGCTCAATTATATTGTTGTCTAGAAACGAGTCATGCTGGCACATAAAACTAATTTACGGTTACAATTACATGCATGGGGCAGTCATAATACCCTTCCTTGACCCACCTAGTAGCTACAGCCACTAGAAGTATATCCATCCCACATAAAATCAACTGTTGGTGACCCTCTGTAAACTGCACCCTGCCTTAATACAACAAAAAGAAAGAGATTTGGAGGGCCATGAGGAATGTTTCAGAGAGCCCTTCTTGTAATAAAACTTTCTAAAAATTCATCCCGAGTTCCTACATACAGGGTCACATTCCTGCTATATAAAAAATTTACCACCTGGTTTTAAACCACTAGAAATTAGGGAATTGATTCAGATCCAATATCAACAGTGCTCAACCCTGGCTGACAGCACTATCATACAACAGGAATCATGAAATGGCTTGATCCAGTGCCTACCTAAGTGAATAGAAAACTCTCTGTGGGTTTAAGGAAGAGCTGGTTGGGAAAAGGAAGAGATGTCCAACACTGGTTTAGATATTAACATGGCTAGGTAAACTTTCAGACTTTAAGTCATAAGACTTCATGTTTCTGCAGAGAGGACATGTGGTTTAGTGACTGGACAGCTTCATTTCTTTTAGATTCCTAATAGCATCAAAACAGTTACTGGATGAGGATAAAACACATGCAACAGACACAGACAAGAAAACATGTCACAACATTTAGACTAAAACCTTCAGGTGCAAATACTAGCCAGTTCTTTGAAAATACTAATTTTTAGAATGATTTTTTTTCTGATTGGTTTTCCGTTGCTCTTTGGGAAATGAGGTCTTTTATGGCTCACATTTCACACTATGATTCATCACTCTGAGACACTGATCATGTCTGGATTGTTGAAAAGCATGGTGTTTGAAAAAAAAAAGGCTTTGCCTGAGAATTTCAAACTGGGTGTTCTCTGCCCGCATATGAATGGATACATTATTTATTCTCTGTGCTAAAGAAATATTTAACCAACCCCTTTGCTCATCTGAGTTAGTAGAAGTAAAGCCACTTACTCCTGACAGCTTCTCTTCATTTCAAGGATATTATCTGTCAGCTCTATTCAGATTAAAACACCAACTAGGAAAAGATATGACATTATCAAAGTTAGCAAGAAACAGGAGATACATCTGACTGATTTGGGGGATGTAGGCTGGAAACACATCAAGAAAGCTCTTCCCTGAATGTATTAATGACTGGTGAGCAGGGATGAGTAACAGCGACTACACACTTGTGTGATTGTCAAGAATTTGTCACAAGGTGCCCTCACCTTCCTAGCTGCTGTTTTTAGTGAGTCCACAGCAGCAGTGCTTCTACAGGGTCCCAGACTTTTTCTGTAAGCAGCCAAATACAGATAAAATCATCTGGAAAAAAGGCGAACCAAAGATTTTCTACATGTACCACAAATAAGGAAGCCATTGCTGGCTCATTCATGAACGACAGCATGGGAGCCTCTCAGAATGTGTGTAAACAACCAGCCCAAACAGGGAATACAGAGCCATGCAGCTGCATGATAGCTCTGTGAGTGAAAAGTGAGCACATGTGGGTCACTGCTGATGGCAGGGTGCAATCCCTCTTCAGTCCCTCTGGAAAACTTGTGCCGACAGTTTTGTGTCAAAACAACGTAGTTAAGTGCATCAACATGATGATTTAGCCTATCCAGTAGCAAATAAATGATTGGTATGAGATCAGAAGAAAGCAGGTGTGCATTGCTAAACCCTCAGAGCACCCTCCCCAGATCTGTGTCAGTAGAAATCATGGAACAAAGCGATGGTTCAGGTGTTGCCCCAGTCATGCAGCCCACGCAGGGCAAGCTATGGCACACAGTGCTTTTCATTGCTTCGTGCTGTGGGTAGCAGACACCTTCTGCATGGTAGGAACATAAAGTTTTATCTGCCATCTGCCCAGGGCAGTGGCTACTGTAATGTTTTTCCTCCCAGCAGCATGTCTGATCTGAACAATTCTCTGGAGGAGTATTTGAGTCAGACCTGAATCCATCAGGGTCCATCCAACAAGACTTTTTCTGTATTCTAGGCCTACTCTTCTGCTGCCAGGCTGCCTCAGTCATGCAGCCCTTGGGAGCACCTTGGAAGGGGATGCTTGTGCATTGTTACTCCATCAGCTTATTAGTCCTTTGCTTTCAGTTTACAATGTCTTTCCAAATTCCAGAAGTTCAACGTAGATATTATTTATGAGTTCTTAGACTAGGATTCATGGCACCTATTTTTAGTTTTAAAAGTGGAGCAGATTATCTAAACTGGCCATCCATACTGCTCCTCCAGGGAGAAGCAAAGCCCTCCAAAAAGCAGCTCAATCCAGTCAAAAATGGATGCCTAAAATAAACCTAATGAATCATTCTCCAGAAGCTTCTGTTGTTCTGGTGGTAGGGGAAGATTGGTAAACTAGTTAGACTACAACCCTAATTCTGTCTAAAGTAAGCAAAGTCACATTGAAACACTTTTCCATATTTTAAAAACTGTCCATTATGAACATACTGCAACTTCAGAAAAGGTCTCACTGGTAACTTTAAAAAGCCTCCAAAGCAGGTAAAAAACTGCACCCACTATATTAGAACATAAATCACTTTACTCTTAGAAATTATTCAAGAGAAAATAGACCAGCTAAAAAGAAGAGCAGGTTACAGAATTTCTACCACAGCATGATGGATGCTTTAAGTTTATCTGAGCCCAATGGGAGACTGAAAAAGCTAAGGCAGAGGAATCCATGAAGGTTACAGATATGCCACACCCCTTTGGGAAGCCAGGTGTTGTGACAGACTGGCATATCACCCCACCTATACCTTGTCCTGCACATCTGCTTTTGGCCACTGCTGAAGAGAGTGCAGAAGACTTAGAAGACTTAGACTTAGACTGGCTGAGTAGTCCTGCTCAGAGCACAGATTCTCATGCATTTACTAGCCCCATTACCAGTTTTTGATTCACAGATTTACTGGCTAGGAATTAATACATTCAAAGAGCACTGATCTAAACTAACTTTAAAACACTTGCCAACTAGCATCACTTATCAGTAAAGTTTCATCTCAGCTAATTATTTAGACTGAAGCTCTTCCTGAAATTATACCCATAAAACTGACAATGATAATTGCCTATTTTTTTGACTTTATATATGCTTTTGGAGTTCTGCTTACCCCTGTTTATGCTTAGAAGATCATAAAATATGTTCAGCTGAACACTTCTTTATACTCAGTCTTCTCTCTTTGTCATCCATTCTTTTTTTTTAAGGAACTACAGTAAGTTCAGATGCACTACACAGCCTCACTCCACTATTTTTATTGTTCAACCTACTAAAAAGCCACATGAAACAAGGAAAAACTTACAGCTTTTATGTGGTCACTGCCATCCTGAGCCAAACCAACTTTTTGGTATCTTTGGACTCTAAGCATTTGGGTTTTAGCTTGACATCCTGTAAGGGAGAGAGGTAATATCCCAGGGTGCAGACAGGAAAAATAGGAGCAACCCAAAACTTTAAACGTAAAAATTCTGAATTAAAATTTTCAGACTGTAATGACCCTATTACGTGATTGTTTGGGTTAGTTTTCAGTGGAAGTTGTGAGATGGTGCAACAATTGTGAGCTGTATTACTGGGGCTTGTGGGATGTTTCCTCTTCAGACTGAGAATTCATCACAAGTATGTGATGGAGCTTACAAGGACTTCAGACAGCTGTGAGTATCAGGGGTTCCCAGCAGTCTGGATGAGGAAGATTCCTGCCCCTCACTTCACACAGTGATCTGCCACCACATAGTACCATGTCTGTAATACCACTGATGTCAAATTACTCTCAAGTAACTTGATACATCTCCAAATGTAATCAGAAACTGAAGAAAGGGGCAACAAAATGGTAACAGGTCATATCTGGATATGATTTTTGTGCAAACTGTAAGTCATCTGAACAGGTCAGGGAAAGCTGATTCTTTTGTTTACTCACTCCTGTAATACAGGATTAAGGGCACATCTGACAAAACTGAAAGGCAAGTCATTTAAAGCTGTTGAAGGTAAGAAATACATAAAACCAAGCATTTTTTCAATAATAATCCCTTTAGCATTACTAACATGTTACAAGAGAAACTGAAGGAGAAAGCCATTACAGAACTCATAGAAAGGTTAAGCATTATGTGAATTGTACAAATACCTTCTCTTGCACAAAACACCATTAAATTTTGTGTCCTTGTTCTTCAGTGAATAAGCAACCACCAATAATTCCAATTAGGAAGTTGCCCTTTGGGTATGTTTTACCATAATTTTCTATTAATGATTTTCTTGTAGATTCTCCTCAAGATATTGCTCATGGATATCGCTGGAGGTAAGACACAGGATTATGTGAATTTTTTGTGTGTTCTAAGAGGCTCATGCCAAAAATCCTTAACAAACTATTCAGGTTCTTATCAACTATGAACTCCATTTGACACCTGTAAAGACTGTTAAAAATGTCATGGCAGTCTTCCAAAGATACCTGAATTTAATCCAAACAAAAAACGTCCTATTGAAGTAAATACTAGAGTCTATGTGAAAAGTGTTAAAAAATGAAAAGAGAATTTTTTCACTTGCTTTTCTACATACTTCCTAACTTAGAAATTAGAAATTATTAGAATATTATTAGAAATAATTAGAAATTATTTAATTAGACTATGTAATTTGTGTGATTAATTTGATTTTTAAGAAGTATTTCTATGCAAGAGAAGCTCTTAAATTTAACTCACCAGTAAGACAAGACAACATTTCAGAGTTTACTCAGTATTAGACTAGAATAGGTTGAAACACATCCAAGAGAACATGAGATAAACTAAACTAGGTACAAGAAGCAGTACATTCAAAATAACACAGAGTTGAATGCAGCTAATCCACCTTCTTTAAGGGGACTGAGAAGCCTGAGATGGTATTCTGCATCCAATTAAAAAAAAAAAAGCATAGAACAACAACACTTTTGAAAGATAGGGATTACCTGGGAGACTAGAATAAAGAGTATTAAAAAAAGAGTTACAAAGAAGCTTGAGGACTTAACTTTCTTTAGAAGAAAAAAGACCAAGAAGGACACAATTGTAGCCCTCTGATATATGGAAGACTATAAAGAAATTAGTAGAATCATAGAATCACAAAATGGTTTGGGTCAGAAGGCACCTTAGAGTTCCCTGTATTCCAACCCCTGCCATGGGCAGGGACATCTTCCACCAGGTCAGGTTGCTCAGAGCCCCATCCAGCCTGGCCTTGGACAGTGCCAGGGATGGGGCACTCACAGCTTCTCTGGGCAACCTGTGCCAGTTACCATCCTCTGAGTAAAGAACTTCTTCCTAATATCCAATCTAAATCTACCCTATTTCAAATAAAATGTTGTTTCATTGCTCCCTGTAGCCCTGCACTTTCATCATTTTGTGGTACACTCCCAGGCAGAAGAATCCCAAGGGAAGATTCCTTGTTCTTAGTGGGAAATCCCAGTAGGCCATGCCAAGGAGGACAAAAGAGAATTTAAGACATGAAAACATCAAGTGCTTGTAGATACACTGGAAAAATTGTAGCATACCACACAAGCAGCTTTTGTAATTCCCAAACCTGGTATGTATTCTTCATTCAAAACTAACAGGACACAGATGCCAAAACCTACATTGTTTTCTGTGCTGATTTATATTGTGGTTAAAATAGAGAAAGTGCCTACATTTTCATACAAAATATTGAATTCATATACAAAACCTAACTTTTTTGTCATTTGAGTTAGTGAAAAGCAAGGCCTTTTGGGATGTTTTAAGGCTGTACTTGAGCCACTTTCAGGACAGACAGTAAGGGCCACTCAGCTGTCTTAGCTGAAAAAGAAATGGAAAGGCCTAAAAGGCAAAGGATGAAGATCCAGTGACAGAAGCTGCTGCATTATCATAGGCCAATTTCAATGCTTAATATCACATTTCTGTCTCCTTTCATAATACTGAGATTTAAATAATTTTATATTACAAAGAAAATTTTGTTTTCCCATCACTTTTCAGTTGATTTAACCCTCAAATCTGGCTGTTTTTCTAATATGATTCCACTAAAACTGCATCAAAATCAGATCCATCAGAATTTCATAAAATAAAAATATTCTAAATCTTACTGAGTTAAGCAAGAATCTCTGCTATTTCATAATAATGTGTAAGGAAGGACTGATGAGAAGAAAATTTTCTGTATCATTCACTTTAATTTAGATTCTTCCAACAGTAACAGGGAAAGGCACTTCCCTTGGACTATTAAAGAAATAATAGTGAACTGAATTCTTTCCAAGTCAGCCTTATTAAGAATTATTATTAAGATAATGATTTTTCAAGAAGAGACACAATGCTGTCAGGCACTACATTAAAGCAAGACAAGCCACTGTTCATTTGAAAAAAGAAGCTGTTTAATTTTTCTACAAGAGCTCCTGCTCTGTCACTTTCGGGGTGCTTAGTTCCTTATCAGTTTGATAGTGCAGTTCAGGTAAGATCTGGACTCGGGAGCAGCTTTACAAATGATCTGCATAAAGGCATCAATGAGATTGCAGACAGCAAAAGCTGAGGAGTCAGGCAATGATTTCATGTAGCAGGAACAAATATAATTACAAAAAGTCATATAAACAGATAACAGCGAGTCACACAGAAGTGTGAAAAGTGTACACAAAAGTTATATTCATATATCAAGTTGAAAATTGTTGCAAAAAACCTAAGAAGATCAGTTGGAAGGGACCTACAGTGACAATCTGCAGTCCAACTGCCTGACCAGGCTGACAGAAGTTAAAGCTTACAATAAGAGGTACTGTCCAAATGCCTCTGAACACTGACAGACTGGGAATATTGACCATCTCTCCAGAAAGCCTCTTCCAGTATTTCACCACACCATTTTTAGCAAACCCACTTTATTTTCCAGCATCTTTGTTTATTTGCCAGCATCAATAGTGCACCAGAAGCCATGACTTCAGTTCTCTTTGATACATTTCACCAACTTCCCAATGTGTTCATTGTACAAATACATCATTAATAAATGGCCTATAAATAGAGTAGGACATGCAGCATGTTTAAACTTCGACTTAGAGGAAGAATTTAAAAATGCAACAAAACTACTAGATTTGGTATTTGACTGAAATTCTCAAACTTCACACATCCTTCAATATCCCTTCTCCAGGCACAATTAGCACTGAGTACCTTGAAAGTTGGCAAACCTCAAAGGGCACAGTGGATGACAGTGTTCATGGAGCTTTGGAGGGCACAATCAACACTTTAAGCTTTCTGCTTCATGTGTACAGCCAGGTCAGGGGCAACTTGCATTCTGGTTTTGCACTAAAATATCTGTTTTAGAGTACTTGCAACTACATCCCCTTTTTATATACAGACTTAACGACAAGAGAAGTAAGAGGTGGCCCTTCCATGTAATTCTGTGATTTCAAAATCATGGCTGGAAGATAAAGAAGTCTAACTAAAATTTTAAAAATATTATCTCCAAAGACAAAGCAAATGAATGAATTAACTTGTAATGGTTCTCCAGGGTTCCTCTGAATTCCATCAGTTCTCTCTTCAGCTGATATGGTAAGGGCATTCAACTCTCCAAAGTCAGTAGGCAAGGAAGGTACTAAGGGCTTGATCTTGCAAAGGCTAAGTTATAAAATTATGCATGTTTTTGGAATCCCAGGAATGTGCAAAGATTTAGAATTTATACTTCTTGGATTACATTTTTTAACCCAATTAAATCTGACTGTGCCAGATGCAGTAGCTGAAATTATAGATTTGGAACAGCTGTTTGGAGAATGTTCCAAAGTAGATGTAAATCAAGCACCATGATTATTTTTAAATGAACCAAGGAGCAATTTGTTTTGTTTAACAAAAGTTTTTTAATACCACAAATTCTTGTATATTTGCATGTGTGTTAGCTGGGGTCAGGATTACATCTGCACTGCAAAATAAAGGACCCAGGAAGGAGCAAAAGTGTGGAGAGACTGTGAGAGATCACTGCTGTTCCCCTGTTACAAGATATGCAGGGAAGGCAGTATGAATTGTATATCATGTGCAGATAGATGTGCAGATAGAAGCTCATTCAGACTGTTCAAAACCTCTGGAGATCTGAAGCTGATAATATATTTTAAACAACTCTACTTCTGCAAGGTCTATCGTACTTCACCAAGCTCAGTGCTGGTACCTAACCCCAGTACACTAATTCACTAATCCTGTGGAAGTCAGAAGGCAAAAATAAGAGTGCATGTGTTAAGATTATTTTCATACATGACAAAACTAGGCTACCTTATCACTGTGACAACCATTTTCCTCACAGAACCAGGAGTTAGGATCTGTTAGTCACATAAATGCATTCAGGGCCTTCAGCAAGACTCTGTGCGTGGAAACCACAGTATGTCCCTATTTTTGTTATCCCCAGCTTCAGAAAAGCAGAGAACATGTTGAAAAATTCCAAAAGACATTTTAAATGAATTTCAAATTAGTTCTGTATCAGCTCAAATGGTATTTTCACTGTAGTTCTGGATAGGAGATGGTTCACTGAGGATGAAAGTTGTGAGCAAATTCCTTGGTTGTATTTGTCAAAAGTTTTCATTTTCTTTTCAGCAGTAGAATATAAAATTCCAGTGACAAGTGAATTAGTCAGGTATAAAAGCTATCTCAGCCAATTACTCAATCTTTTTGTGTAATTATGGGAGAAATAGCAAGAATCAGGTAGAAACAATATTATCAGACTTTGAGCAACCTACTCACTGAACTGATGGGTTGAGCATGGATGCACAGGAGACCAGAATCCCCAAGGAAATCAAGGATTTAGCATGACATCATTAGTTTTTTGTTCAGAGTTTTGATTTCCAGCTGACAATTCCATGAACTCATCTTTACAGCTGACAGAACTTGTTCTCAAGCACAGCCTATCACTGTGATTTGTGTTTGTCACAAAGCCAAAACACTGAAGCCACTGTATCTTCCCATGTCTTCTCTGTGGACTTTATGTGTACATGCCTCTAGTAACAATAAACAAAACTAAAAAACACCACCACCAATCAAAAAAACTTAAAATGAAAAGAACAGCCTCTCCTCCCACCGCACTAAATTAAAACAAACAACCCAAAACCCTACCAAGAAAACAAAACCAAATCATCCACCCAAAAACCACTCAGGAAGGGAGAAGTAAATATCTTCCTTTTCTAAAGCCAATATTATTACTACAGTCACGCTGGAGATGGAGATCCTAGGGGCATATATATCAGCAAATGTGTTAGGATTGTTCAACCGGGGAGAAAACAAACACAGAAAATTAAGTATGGTGCCATCCAGCTGCCTTAAAGAACTGCCTAAAAACTGTACAAACAGGAATGTGCTTTGAAGCAAAGATTTCTTTATTAATTTATTTCGCTTTTACAGACAATGTTCCTGCTCTTCTTTTTCAAAACTCTCTGAGGTAGTCAGAGGTCACAGTGGAAAATTAAAATTATTATTTCATTGCTGTCATGAGATTTTCCATCAGTTCTAAGACTAGAAACTGTTCAGAATTAGTTTCTAAAAGACTGTATCCAACAACTCCTTTACTTAGACCTCTAGGTAATCTATTTGTTCTCAGATGGAAAGAACCTGACTTACATTAACAGATAAAGTTTTCCAGGAGAACTGTGGAAACTGAGAAGACAATGACAGACTCCTCTTGATGCAGCTGTAACTTGCCAAAAAAGTATTTCACTCAGTCACAGAATTGTTGAGGTTGGAAGGGACCTCTCAAAATCATCACAGTTCCTCAGAGTTCATATCAGAGAAAATGTACAAAAAGCAATTTCAGAGTCAATTCCAGAAGATCCCCTGTGGTCATCCATCCCACACAGACATGAGCAGATAGATTTTTTACATGAGTTAGCCAGAAATACAGTTTCTCCAAAAAACCCCCAGTAATTATTGGAAGAAACAGCTAAATCTGATGACTCTACCTAGTAAGTCAGGCTGCTTTCTGTAGACACTGACATGCAGCCAAAAGTCCATGAAATCTTCAAGGTTTTCATAGAATGGCTTGGATTGGANTTTTCCTCATGCTCCAGCCCCTGATCACCCTTGTGACACTCCTATGGACCTGCTCCATCAGGTCCCTGTCCCTGCTGTGCTGCCCCCAGCTCTGGATGCAGTGCTCCAGGCGGGTCTCAGCAGAGCAGAGCAGAGGGGCAGAGCAGAGCAAAGGGGCAGAATCCCCTCCCTGCCCTACTGTCCACAGGGGTCTGGGCAATTTGGACAGAAGGCTGTACAAGGAAGCTTTATCTTGCTCCTACGCAGAAGTTTCTGTGAAATGTTTCAAAACCAGCATTTCCAGGAGTGGCAGAGCTCAGCCCAAAGTGAAAATGCCATCTGTGGAACAGTGCTGAACAGCCTTATCCTCACAATGATTTGCATCCAACACACACTCATTCTGGTACAGGGGTGCTTTATTTCTAGTGCTCCTGACTTATGGCAGAAGTGTTTGGGATGTGGCTGGATGAAAATGCCTGTTACCTCAGGTACTGAATTTGGCAATTAATCAAAGATGGACCTTGAACCGAACCTCTGCCCCTTGCTGGCAATTAGGTTGGCAATTAGGACTTCCATCCTCATGTGACAGCATTCCAGTTGCAGGCCCACCAGAATAAAGAGAAATGGGAGGGTGCTTGCTTTAGAACTAGTTCCATCCCCAGCCTGCTTTACTACCAGGGAGCTGATCTAGTACATTCAGCGCATGAAATGACAAAAAAAACAAAAACTCTTTGGAATGACTGATAAATCTCTGAACAGATTATTACCCATTTTCTTTTACAGCTGGCTATAGAAAGAAGTGAAATACCAAGTCCACAATCCAGCTGTGAGAGTTGGCAACAGTGAAGACATTCCAGCATAAATAGAGACAAAAATGCATAATGTCCAATTTCTTATTGAATTTACCGAGATTCTTGATGTCAGTGGGATGATGAGATTCAGAACTGAGTTCACTAGTATTTCAGGAGTAAGCCAGAAAACTGAGACAAAATATCTATTTTTTCCATGGAAGCTTGATATATACAAAGACACTGAACTTTATTCAGATGTTTGAAAGATTAGATTTCTGATATTCAGTGGCATTCTGAATGACCATGAAAAATGTTCCTTTCATCCAGTAATATGCATTCATGCCATCCTCAGGAAAAAGAGATTGTCACATCCATATCAGAACATGGACTCCGTGCCTAAAAATTAATTGGAATGTTTTGCAGGCATTGGGAAAAAGCCAGTAAAGAAAATAATTTGGTCGCTCATTCAATAATCCTTTTCTTAAATTTTAGTCAATACCAGCCTAGAAGGTGGGTGGTAATGTGTGGTTCTAAATCTCAGTAGCCAGTTATGTGCAAAGGTAAAGAAAACATGAAAAGAAGGCTGAAAAACACAGCAATTCACTATTGTATTTTATCACTGGATCATATTTTACTTAAATGAGCACAAAATGTTTCAAATTCTGAAGTTTAAAAAAATACTGCAGGAATCCCANACTTTCTAATTTTGCAGCAATTTACCCACTGACCTCTCTCTGTGCTTTTTTCCATGTTGCCTGGAATGCCCTTGAGAGAAATACTTCTCTGCAAAATCTACCTGTGCTGTGAAGACTGAAAAATGCACAGCTTGGTATACACTTATTTATATCTATCACTAGAGTGAGAAGCTTTGAGCTTCATATGCATTATTACAGAAGGCAGTTCCAAGTATCTCATGTATCCAGTTTTACAGATAGCTGACTGCTGGTTAGTCTTATATTCTCTTTTCCTTGTCCTTTGCAAATGGTAGCTCTGTTCTGTCCTGTGCCATGCCTCTGTGCAGCTAAATCAATTTAAATTGTTCTGAATAAAGCAGAAATTGCTGTGATCCTAACAAATTCAGCTTCTAAATCTCCTTGTTAATGTGAGCTGTGGTGTCATCACATTCTACGTATCTTTTATTTCAGAAGTAGCCTTTAAAACACCTTACACATTATTAGGGCCTTTTTTATTATCACCCAGAGAGTAGCAATAAATGGAGGAAAAAAACCATATCTCCCTGATACAGGGGAGTATCCCAGACAGCTCCATATGAGAGCCTGTGAAGCACAGCTAGAAATGTTTCATGTCAAGACACAATAGAAAATTCACCTGAAATACACTGTGCCATTCCCATCTCCCATGTCTGATCGGATGAACTGAAGCCAGAAGAGCTTCAGTGAATTGCTAGCAGGAGCATCCAAAAGGACACATGGGAAATAGAAGGAGTTTCATTTTGCTAAGCCTGAAAGGAGAGAGTATTGCTCTCTGCAAACACTTAGATGTCAGTGGTGGAAAAAAGATATTTAAAATGAAAGACAACCTTTGAGGTATTTATACCATGGCATATCAAAAGAACTAGCTGGTAAGAACCAGTAGTGAATGACTAAATCTAAATATTCCTCTTTAAAAGAGCTTTTGGAGAAGGCTTTCAGATGAGTCAGACAACAAAATTCAATTAGTTTCCAGACACGGTTTGATCTACTTTTTCTGCCTCTCTCTATCATAGCTAGGGATTTAATGGTTCCTTCCTGAAGTTGTCTTCCTACACAACACAGCTATGATTCACTCACTTAAACCTTGTAATAGATTTAACATTTTCAGACGTAATAGATTTAACATTTTAACATTGATTTGATGTTACCGGTTGGAACTCAGGAAAGATTTCTTTGCATATTCACTATATTTTTCTGTTATTTGAAGCATCAGAACATATTCTTTCTTAAGAATCTAAAATGAGCACTCCCACCTCTTCATATATGCTAATTATATATGGGAAATTACACACAGGAGTCTCTACCTTCATACAAACGCAAATTAAAAAGCACAGGAGGAGATGAGGAGACTCTTCAGAGAAGGCCAGCCATATGACAAATTCTCTCTGAAGACCATTTACATGCCAAGGTAGACACACCATTCTGTAAGGTCATGCAAAACTCCTCAACCAAACGGGATCTCTGTTACACACTAGTCTCTCCATTAAAATTCCAAGCCAAAAGATCAATTAAAATCCTAGATCTTGTTTTCAAAACAAATGTGTCACATCCAACTAGCAGTGAAAATACTGATCGGAGCAGAAACTTGTACATGCCTCTCTATTCTTTATTTTCACAAATGCTATGCTGCCAGTACCCAGCAGTACAATGCTTGTACAATGAAGTGCTCCCCAGATAACATGTTTTGGCAATGACTAGTTCACCCAGGAGTGATAGACACTATCATTGCACAAATTACCTACTGCTGTAGTTGTGTAATGGAGAGCTTGTGTCCCACCGTGACTTGAATTGCAATAGTGGAATCAAGGTAAAAATGAAACCCTGAAAATCAGTTCAGCTTTGGTGCTTTCCTTCACTAGATACAGTTTTCAAAAGCATGTCTCTTGATCACTCAGACCTGTGTTCTAGTTGCATATTTTAAACTTCAGAAAAAATATTATGCTTAGATACTCAGGCATTTCCGTAGTGCAAGACCAATTTCACTTACTAATTCATACTCTAAGACCTCGATCTGTGATGAAGCCAGAGCATTTGTTCCAGAAGGACTCCTATTTTTTTTTTTTCAAGAGTCAGGAATTCAGAATACCACAGTTAGTTGCCCTAAAAGAGAAAATAAGACCAAATCTCTGCATCTTGCCATGCCTGTACTACTGCTTATTTTGCAAAGACTCATTTTGCTTCTGGAATTCCTTTGTGAATTGTGCTGTCTGCAAGGAGCTGTAGAGCAGTAACTCTATTTTTTCACTTATATTGGGAAAAGTAAATTAGAATAAATCCATTTAGAGACTATACTTCATTTGGGAAGAGATGGACAAGATGAGAGGGTTTGTGTGGGAGATTTTTTACCTGCACAGATTTTATTACTTCCTTGTATTAATGTCTAAAGCCAGCCTGAACTTTCCCATGTGCAGCTTTGCTGAGTAACTGGATATATTACAGTACCTCAGAATCTTTGTCTATTTCTGAGAAAATCTAGGTGTAGGAGGAGATTAAATAAGGTTAAATTAGCATGGGTTTTGCACGACAAAATGTGAATGACGAGTCCAGTGGAGTAATGAGGAGCCAGAGCTTCACAACTACTGGGAAATTAACTGGAAAGAACATTCAAACACTTACACACACCAGTGTCTCAAAAGATAGTCCTGTGTGACATTATTTTTTTCACAGCATTCTGGAATATCACAGATCTGTGAAGTATAGTAAATAGATTTTAGCTGTTAAAATCAAGAAAAAATTAATCTTATCCCCTTTCCCTGAAAGCCTTCCTTATGTCACTTAGATAATTATACTTTTTTGTAGTAGTAGTTAAAAGAAAAAGCTCTGACCTCCGTGGAATCTGTTAGCTCCCTGAAGCACAAAATGTAGGCTTTATTTTACAAAATTGAGGGCACTTATGTTGGGGTTGACAAGCCAAGTAGAATTAATTTGCAGAAACAGGATTCAAAAGCGGGCATCAGTCCAGGAGAAGGGAGTTCCCAATGGGAACATTTGCAGCTTGATGCTTTTGCACATAAGAAAAATTAACTTAGCTACCAGTAAATCCACTACCAGTTCTCAGCTTTGAAGAGGAGGGAAAAAAAAATCTTCCTCTCCAGACACTTCCCCTAGAGATCCAATCAAAGCATGCAGGAAATGTGCAGAAACACCAACATGCCTCATCAACACCACTCCTTCAAACCTCAGCTCTCACGCTAATGTGAAGGATTTCAAAGCACTTGGAAAATTTCCATACAAATTACTCACATGGGAGTCTTGTCTAGGATAGGTAACTCTGAAAAAGGTGCCACAAATTCCCTGATGCCTCATTTGCTGCTGCTCCCACTGGGACTGTTACTCTTAAAACAATGGATGGCTCAGCCTAGAGAAATGGACATCCTTAGCCATTGTTTAATGAATTCACCTCATTTGGACATTAAGAAGAAACCAGTAAGCTTTGTTTTGTAATACTGGGCAGTACAAGGGACCTTCAGGTGGATTGGCACCTTGCTGCTGATCCCACAGGTCACATTCATACTCCCAATAGGTAACGTACTATGGCACGTTCAACAAGCGTAAGACAAAAGACATGCACTGACAAAGCCATAAAGCCAAAACCTTTTCCACATCCTTCCCCAAACTACATAAAATAGGGAGACTTATCACTCACACTAGTGAGTGCTTTGGTTGCCATGACAATCATACTCAGTGAAAATACGTGAAGGAAAATCACTAACTCTGAAGAGTGAGGGAAAATAGTTAACACAGTCACTGTTCAACAAAGATATGGAGTCTACTAACTGAGAAAAATTTCCAAATGTAGACCCTAAAGTAGAGTGAGTAGTTGAAGTGATCCTGTGAAATATGGACATACAAGCCAATTTAAGAAACTTCTCAGAATAATGGATTCACATACCAAATAAAACAGTTCTTTCTAGTATAGTCAGCTGTATGATACAAACTGACCTTTTGGGCGATTTTGTAATCACAAGGGGGAGGACAAAACTGGAGGATTTATTTCATTTTAAATAATAGCAATGCTACACAATTTAGTTTCATTATCTCTGCATTAAAAGGATGCTTTTCAATAATAAGTGAATGTTATGCTTTGCCTTGGTGTCCATATTATTGTTTTGCAGTAAATTCTATGAACTGTAATGCCATGGAGCAATACAGGGCTTCACTTGGGAAACCTTAAGAGTGAAGAAATATCCTGTGCTGGCAACAGTGGTTCAAAGGACAAAGATGGGCTATAGTGATAGCCAGTAGATTCAATTCCCATGGTTATGAATCCACAGTAGATGATGGGACAAAGACATTCTGCAAAATGTTCCAAAGAAGGAAAATCTTGGCTTTGATGTTATTCTAGATAAAGCAAACTGAAGGGGAAAGGGATTTCTATTAAAAACTCCCTGCTTTCAGCTTCTTGGAAAAGAAACTTAGCACAAAAAGCCTTTTGCTCTCCCAGGGAGTGAGGTAGGGCTTGCAGAACAGAATTTAACAATGCACCAAGGAGGGCTCAAGACACTGTGTAATGAGAAAGAGGTACCAGCCACTTAGGCACAGGTACCATTCTTAGGCACAGGGCTGTGTGAAAAGTCATCCACTGGCAGTTTGCTCATGGCAAAGAAATGGAAGTTGTCCATGTTATAACAAAAAATTAGAATTACTGGCATAGTTTTATCTGGAATCACCATTCAAGATGAGCTTTACAGACAATCTACAAAGTAGAAAAAAAGAAATGCTATTTTAGAAAAGAGAAAGAAAAAA
>VZRX01021214.1:73890-88790 GCA_013398075.1 Notiomystis cincta
AAAAAAAAAAAAAAAAAAAGAAGAGGAATTATTTACATGAGGAAATCTACTGAATTTTTCCTGGAAGACTATGGATGGCTGGAGAACAGGTGGGATTATCACCCAGTAGTGTATAAGTAAAATGTAAGTAATAGAGAGGGGAAGTGGTTTAGGATTTGGACTGTTTAATGCTTTGAGTTATTTCTATTAACACCTACTTAGCTCAGACTCTGAGAGACACCTAGAAGAAACATCTGATCCATTTGCATTTCAGTGGAGGACTGGGAAAGCTCATAAAACACCTACGGGACTTCCAAAGAGCCTTTTATGGAAAACAGGAGAGATCAGGTTTAATATAGTTAGCTGATACATTTAAAAGGAAAAGAATCCATGACTACAACACCCTAAAGGCATGTAAAAGACATCACAGCTTCTTTTCCCTTATTTTTCAGCCCTTTGGCTCAAGTTCTCCTAAGGCAGGAGGAACCAATGTCCTCTGACGTTATCTCACAGGCTAAGGGCAGAGCAGTCTGCTATACCACACCTACACACCAACAACTCCAGTACTTCATTTTGCCACACCAAGACTTTTGTTTTATTTCATAGAAGTGGAAACCAAACCTAATTAACAGTAGCTGGAGGTTTTCAACCAGTTAGATTTCCCCTAATAGTTTCTAAACTGGCATGAACACTGGTTGTACTTTGGGAGTGTTTTCTGGATGGCCAAGGTCAGGAGATGGCTGAGAGCAGAGAGGAGAGAGAGGAGAAAAGGGTACTAAAAAGATAGCTGAACTCATAGTTAAAAGAGTTAAAAATAAATATAGTTAAACTATTTTTAGTTGTAAATAATTTTAATTAAAAGAGTTTAACTCACAGTTGACATTGAAGGAGAAATCTTTTAATAGGACAACTAACTTGGCTAAAATAGATACAAAAAAAGTCAACAGTTTAATAATGCAAGGGAAATACTTAATGCTACTGAATAACACTGGGCTAGGGATTCAATCCAGGGGGAAAAAAGGGAAAATACATAACTAAAATAGCATTCAACACCTAGACTAACAAACACTGCATCACAAAAACATTCTCACTTTATGGCACCTTCAGATATGAGATTAAATAAAGTCACGTATCCATTTTTATTCAGTCTCAATAAAAAAATAGGCACAGGTTAGAAACAAAATAGTGAAATTTGTCTACATCTGGGATAGACAGATACTGACAATTAATTAAGTATGAGGTTAATGTGACTCTAAAGACATTATGGTTAATTGTATTCTTTCCCCTTGACTAGGAGTATCTGCTAGAAACAAGACACTAAATAAAATAACCTCCCAGGCTATCAGGACTGTTTCTCCAAATCACAGCTCAAGACAGCATGAAGTATAAAAGCCAAACAATAGCAGAAGTAGAATCTCATGGCATTCCTGTCACAGTGGTATTTTGCAGTTTAAACGCTGCAACTTATGCATGAACTTGCTTTAGAGTGAGTTTTATTTGCACTGCAAATGTCTCAGGCCAAGAGTTCAGAGCATCTAATAAAAAACTTGGATAATCAAAATGAAGTGTTCAAAACAATCCTAACACCAAACCAAACACAGAGATTTATTTACCACTTACCTCAACAGGACTGCCAAGCAAGCGGCTTTTTTTCCCCCAAAACACACAAGCTATTTTGGTAACAGAAACCAGGTTCTCCAGTTATTCATATCCAGTTTACAGGAAGTCTGGTGCCTACCAATATTCAGTTTTCTCAATCTTTTTTTTATACCAAAATACATTAATTAACCCCAGAAAAGTGAGTGGGTTTAGGCTAAAACAGCCCCAGAGCATTTCTGTTCTCTTTGTCAGAGTAACAGCATTTCCTAATCAGTGCCCACCATTAAGGCAGATATGAGAAGTAGCACTTTCAGGTGTCATATTTTGCAAGTTTTTCACTCTGAACTCAAAGTCTAAAAATTCTTAGTGAAAGAAATTTAACAGTCCATTCATATCTTAAGTACCTTTCACAAAGAAATAGGGACAAATGTGTTGACATAAACCCAAAACACACACGCAGAAAGCCCACAAATACAAGACAAGTTTCCAACAGACCTACACTACAGCCTTCATACATTTTGTATGCTGGTGGAATTTTAATGTTTCTTACCTGAAATTTTAATCCAGTACCCTTTTTTCATACTACTACAATCTTACCAATTTCATTACACGAATACTCTAAGTAGCTGCTCATAGCAGAATTCCATTCTGCTGTAAGACAAGATTGGTCCTGAGCAGCTGAGAGTCTCAGTACCTTGGCTTATCATTAGCATCAGGATCTCCAAAAGCATAATGTGACCTTGCCTTTCACCTTCCTGAAGTCCCATGCCTTTGTAAGGGCTTTGCCAAGGACTTCAGGGAGTGGGACAGAGATGCCTGGTGTTTTGTCAATACACATCACCGCTCTTTGAGGATTAAACCAGGTGATGTTTATTTAACAGCTACAGATGAACAGAGAATGAGGAAGGATATGCTCTGAAATCGACTGTGGATATATTTCTGGGTAGGATAGCTTTGGGACATCCCATCTGTTAGGTACAAGCACCATCCTACCCTACAGCAATCTGAAAAAAAATAGTGCTAGCCCAAGAGTAAGAATTCTTACAGCTGGAAGGGAACTATGGAGATCATCCAGTCCAACACCCCTGGCCAAGGCAGAGTCACCTGGAGCAGGTGACACAGGAATGCGTCCAGGTGGAGTTTGAATGTCTCCAGAGAGGGAGACTCCACCATCTCCTTGGGCAGCTATCCAGTCTTCTGCCACCCTCAATACAAAGAAGTTCTTCCTAATGTTTTAATGGAACCTTCCTCGACCTACTAGCAAAACTTTTCCCGACGCATCCCAGGAGCCCATTGGCCCTCCTGGCTGCCAGGGAACACTGCCAGGTCATGGGCAACCTGTCACCCACCAAAACTCCCACGTGCTTCTCAGCAGAGCTGCTCTCCAGCAGGTCAGGCTCCAGTCTGTGCTGCTGCTTGGGGTTATTCCTCCCCAGGTGCACGACTCTGCACTTGCCCTTTTTGAACCCCACTAAGTTTCTCCCTGCCCAGCTCTCCTCCCTCTCAAGGTCTCATTGAATGGTAGCACAGCCTTCAGGTAGATCAGCCACTCCCCACAGTTCCCTATTACCAGCAAACTTCATGAGGGTGCATTCTATCCCTTCATCCAAGTTGTTGATAAACAGGTTTAATAAGGCTGGACTCAGTATTAATCCCTGGGGAACACCATGGACTACAGGCCTCTAACTGGATTCTTCTCCACTGAGGACAATCCTTTGAGCTCTGCTGTTCAGCCTGTTCTCAATGCACCTCAGGATCCATTCATCCAACCCACATTTCCTGAGCTTAACTATGAAGATGTTAAGGGAGATACTGTTGAGATNACCCCTGGCCAAGGCAGAGTCACCTGGAGCAGGTGACACAGGAATGCGTCCAGGTGGAGTTTGAATGTCTCCAGAGAGGGAGACTCCACCATCTCCTTGGGCAGCTATCCAGTCTTCTGCCACCCTCAATACAAAGAAGTTCTTCCTAATGTTTTAATGGAACCTTCCTCGACCTACTAGCAAAACTTTTCCCGACGCATCCCAGGAGCCCATTGGCCCTCCTGGCTGCCAGGGAACACTGCCAGGTCATGGGCAACCTGTCACCCACCAAAACTCCCACGTGCTTCTCAGCAGAGCTGCTCTCCAGCAGGTCAGGCTCCAGTCTGTGCTGCTGCTTGGGGTTATTCCTCCCCAGGTGCACGACTCTGCACTTGCCCTTTTTGAACCCCACTAAGTTTCTCCCTGCCCAGCTCTCCTCCCTCTCAAGGTCTCATTGAATGGTAGCACAGCCTTCAGGTAGATCAGCCACTCCCCACAGTTCCCTATTACCAGCAAACTTCATGAGGGTGCATTCTATCCCTTCATCCAAGTTGTTGATAAACAGGTTTAATAAGGCTGGACTCAGTATTAATCCCTGGGGAACACCATGGACTACAGGCCTCTAACTGGATTCTTCTCCACTGAGGACAATCCTTTGAGCTCTGCTGTTCAGCCTGTTCTCAATGCACCTCAGGATCCATTCATCCAACCCACATTTCCTGAGCTTAACTATGAAGATGTTAAGGGAGATACTGTTGAGATAGACAACATCCACTGCCCCCACTCACCAACCCATTCTGCCATGCCATCATGGAAGGCTCTCAGATTGGTCAAGCATGATTTCCCTGTGGTGAATCCATGCTGATGGTTATGGTGATTCCTCTTGCATCCCTCTAGGGAACCTGGACACTTTATTGCCTCTCTGAGGTGCCTGTATGCAAACACAACATGGGGGATAAAAAAGAACTAGAAATCTCTGTGTGGTCACAGAGCAAAGATCTCATTGCAATGCCTGAGACAGTGGGATCACTCACATGACTGGAATGTTGTCATGGATGGCTGTGTACTTTTTAGAAGGGACAGGTGAGAGAGGCAAGGGGGTGCAGTTGCTCTTTTTGTGAGAGAGCAACTGGAATGTATCAAGCTCTAGCCAGGGACAGACAAACCAGTTGAGAGCTTATGGATGAGAAATATGGGTCAGGCTAACATGGGTGACACTGTCGCGGGTGTTCAGTGTCGGCCACCGATCAGAAGGAGGATGTCAATGAGATTTTCTTTTTTTTAAACCCCTTGCAGATGCTCCTGGTGATGCCTCCTCTGCACCTGATGGGAAGAAGAACATGTGAAGAAAACAGCAATTACACTTTTAGGGAACAGTATTACAGAAGACACAAAGTGAGGATAAAGCAAAGTAATTAATAAATTAGTTGGTGCCTAGATTGACTTCTATAAACGAGAGGAGGAGGAGTCCAGAAGAAGGGGGGAAAAAACCCAAATGAAAAAAAATGGTGCCTGATCACATATGTAGAGAATGTCACACAATAAATTCTCTCAAGAGTACCAATCTCAGGTTTCACAGGCTTTTCTAATCCCAGTGTCTGACGTAACAACTCTACTGATGCATTTCACTGGAAATATCTGTGTGAACCAGCTAAGTGACTGGAAATGAACATAATGGCAAGAGAATAAGACTTACACAGTTCCACTTACACAGTTCTAGGTTTTGAGATAGCCCAGTTTATTCAGTTTTTCAACTTGACTGCATTTCACATTCACAGACATTTTTACTGATGAGCAGAACAATATCGTGCAACAGAGTAATACCTCCCTTCAGAATCCACTGTGAAACAATGAAATAATTAGCGTTTTTTAATTAAATTGTGTCTATTTCCTGTCTTTTCTTCTATCCAATTTTTTTTGGTTTTACAATCAGACAACAGCCATTTATCAAATGCCAAGAAAGTTTATTTGTGACTCCATGGGGAAAGTAATAACTAAGACTTCAGATCTAAATTTAGTAAGTCACTGTCTTGGGAGAAGGGGATGTGAAGGTGAAACACATCAAGAAGAAGATTAATTGAACCCAGTCTTCTTCCACTGTCTTCCCCAGAATGTAACCTCTGAATTACTGCATAAAGAGCACCTTACCACTTTGGCAGAAAGAAGCTGCTGCATTTTGTGGAGCTGAAATGCTCTGAGAACAGTTACGTGACCAGGAAAGAGATAAACACCACCTGCAATTCCAAGTAAACCGAGATGTGATTATTGGTACTTTTAGTATTAACATCTTTGGCTCCTACAGATTTAGGCACCTTCAGGATTAGGCAACAACTGAATAAGGACTTTAAGGATCTAATTGTTGGGTTTAGTCACCCATATCCCACACTGGCATCCAAGGGCTTTTGTAGATGTAGGCCTTGGTCCAATAGCATCTATTGATGGGAAACAGAGCAACGTCCTTTGCTAGTAATAACAGTGAGGAGAATTATCGCAAAGGAAAGATACTTTTTTTTTTACAATACACAGGATGTAAAGAAAAACAAATGTATTTTCCAATCAGGCAAATAGAGATTAATCACAATCTTTAGATGATCAGTTGTGCATAGCTTGCTATTTTCTCAAGCCAACTAAAACAGAACAGAGAACTCCTCCAATGGGTTTCGCAATCAGTTTAACAGAATAGTCCTTCTTCTTCACATTAGCGAAATTCTTACGGCTTCTGTTAAAACTAGTTTGTTGTTTCTTCAATTTTGTGTGAGTCAGGAACACAAAAAATCAGTCTCTAAATAACTCTCAGACACTATTAAAAACAAAGAAAGTTCAGAGAGCAGAGCATTCATAAAACAACCAGACAGAACAAACAGGTAGAATTATTTTTTGCATGAAGTGACCCAGATGGAAAGTTCTTAAAACTTAGCCATATAGTTTGGTGACATTCCCCTTAAACTAAACTATAGTGAAATTAAGTGGAGAGCAATCAGAGAAGCACCTTAATATGAAAACAAATTGCTACCATTGTATTTATCCTATGTTTCTTTTCATTCTTTTTCAGAAGAATCCCCCACCCATCTCCTGTTTACCAGTATTTGAGCAATTAAAAGATGTCAATTTAATACAGGTAGAGGTCCAAACAGATTATGAATGTTATGGCTAATCCTATTCTTAACTCTTACCTGAGTCCCCCAGCCTCCAAGACCCAAATGATTAAATAACCATTTCCAGTGCATTTGGAAAAGTGTTCATTAGAGTTCACACAAAACAGTTTCTTTGCAGGGATTAATAACCTGGGATCTAGAAGAACTTCAGCATCCAACTGCATTTTGAAAATAATATTTAAAAGTAAGTTGTGTTTATGTGATAAAAAATCCCTGCATTCTTTTACCTGTGCAGGAACACTTTAAAAACTCTGAGATGGGACATCATAAAGAGATCCTAGAGACATGCCCCCTAAAACTAAATAAGCCTGTCATAACATGGGACACCAGCCCAGAAAGCTGAATGGAATGTATCCTTTCCACTTGCTTCTGGTCTCATTGAACAGAGAATACAAAAGGTGTGGAGTTTTTCCTATCCTCCTCTGAATAACAGAAAGACTTTTCTGCCAGATCTCCTAAAACACTTTTTACAGGTATTTATTTAGACTCTTCTTATTCCTGAGAAAAGAGTCTTTTTCACTGCTTCAAAGTCATCAATTTGCTCAAACAGATTTGCAATTTCAAGATAAAACTGTTCCTTGGGAAATAAATTGCTTCTGTATATGCTCCTAATTTTTTCTTCTGGAGACATAAATTTATTGCATGAATAGAGATAGAGAAGCACAGACTCCTTCAATGAGCATGAAACCAGAGCTAAAAAGTCTTATATTTTTAAAAATTTTGGAAAATTACTTTTTTAAGATGCTCTTTTTTGAAAACTTGTGCAGTAATTCTGTCTTGAAGATCCTTCTTTCTTCAGTTTTAGCATACTTCAGATAAAACAGAAAAAATATAATGCTGGATTAGTCAAGTGGCAGAAATTGTTTAATAAAATCTTGCAGGAAATTATTTATAAACAGTTTTGCTAGCTGATAAACTTCATGGACTTCGCTCTGCTTCACTTGTCCTGTCCAGAGGTCCCCTTCTGCAAACTATAGTGTGATCTTTCCTTCTCTGAAGTTAAAATGCACCTTTCATTTGAAGAAACAACATCAACAACCACCACCACAACAAAAAAAACCAATTTTTTTTCTGGAAATGTCAGACATATGTATACTTGTGAGCACATTCCTGTATTTGCCCCCAGTGCTTGCCAAGTCTCTTAAAGTCAAAAAGTGCTCTTTGCTCTTTCTGGAATTTGCAAATAGTAGGCATTTGTCATGTCTTATAACCCTCCACCTCCACTGAACTGTCATGCTGGAAAAGAAAACATATTAAAAGATGCATCTGTGCAAGTTAACTTTAAAACAACATCTTAAGCCCACAGCTAAGAAAATGGAAAATATATTTCTCTGTAAAGAAAACCTGCAAGTTAGCTCATCAAGCTTTAGCCTCAGGGGTTCGGGTTGGTGTCACTAAGGGCTTTTACCATTGCACACATAAAACCAGCCTGCAAAAATAACAGAGGTTTAAGCCATACACCACAGTGTGACTCCTTTCCACCTTGCCCAGCCGCATGTTCAGGGTGGTACTCCACACTCCAGCACAGTGCAGAAATACTCAAGCCAGCTTTAAAAACACTGATTCAGGCATCCAAATCATACCAGGCTCAGTAGCACTGTGCTTGGCAAAATCTAATTTACACAGGTAGAAACAAGGCAGCCAAAGCTGTTTTAATAGTTCCAGACTCTTCCCCTTCTATCTCTATCATCATTTACTGCTTTTCTTAAAGAGATATCAGTACAGCTAGGAGGTTTTTCTTCTCCATTCATTGGAGAGCTGGAAAAAAACACTGCTGAATTTTGGGGACAACAGCTTTTAATCTTGTTTTTCCATATCTTAACCTTGAGGCTAATTTTTCATTTTTGGGTCAAATTGATGAAGCAGATCCATATCTAACTTCAAAACAAGCATGGAGGCCCTGGTTTCACGTGTCATGCAGGGAGTCTTCTCAAATCAATTTAGACAGCTCGAGGTTACACCACCAGCTCTGGGCTTATTGCTGAAGGTGCCTTTTAGAAGCCACCACAGAAGTGCTGATACGTCTGAGCACTCCATCCCTGGCCTCTAACTCATGGGGAGGTAAATTAGCATCTGCAGCAGGTGAGAAAATGAGCCTGGTGTGATTCTGTCAGAGGAAGACCCTGTGCTGAACTCTGCAGAGGATGCAGCTTTTCCCCTGAATGCAGGCAGTGTGGCATAGGCTGCCTCACCATGGGAAAAGCCTGTGTGGGGCTGGCCCACCACAACAGGAATCAGAAGATTTTGAGAAGGAATGAAAACAAAAGAATATTGGGAAGCTGCAAGATGGGTTGAGATTGTAAAATCCAAGCACTGCTGCAGTCTTTGCAAATTCACCCAGCAAGGGTGACCTTGGCAGATTTTGGCTGTGATTTACCTTTCCTTTGCAATGAAACTGGATGCCATTCCCTCACTGAACAAAGTTGTTCTACCAGAAAATAAAAGAAAAAACAGCAAAAAAGTTCATAGTTTCCCTCCCACGCCCCTCAATTTGCCATCTGACCATGTGTTTTAAATGTTTAGAAGCATGAAACAGTAAATGTCAGGAATCAGGCTTTTCATGTTTATACTGGAGGCAAATCCCAGTGCTTCCAAACAACATGTCCAAATTCAGGTTGCAAGTACAAAGAACCTGACTATTAATTGATGTTTTCACTTCATTTAACAGGCTGTGTGACTACAAATACACCATTTCAGCATATATTATTTATCAAACTTAATTAGAAAATTGTTGTGCTCTTAAAAGAAAAGGAACTCCTAATAGAGAGAACACTGATATGGTTTAAATTTTTAAGAAATCTAATACACTAGGCAAAATTTCTTTGTATGGGGTTTTTATGTTTGGGTTTTTTTCACCAGACATCTGCTTCCAAGCATATGGACTAATATATTAAAGATGTACCTTTCTATGTATTTGAGGACATTGAATAGGTGGCATTGGTCATTGAATGAATGGCTGAGACTGGTCTTGGAAACTGGTTTTCTTATGGAACAGGTAATATTCAGAAGCTGATTCACCTATAGCTAACATTTAAACCAACCAACAAGGCCACTGCCAGTCCTTATGAGCTGTCATCTGAAGTCACTAGGCTGATGAGAGATTACACTAGGCTCTGTGAGCACTAACACCAAAACGGTGACACCTGTTTCTTATTTACTGGCAGCAGTGAAAGAGATTCAGCTCTCACTGAAAATCTGACCACAATTTGCATAAGCACATTTTAATGTGCTGCATATTTCATGTCAATACTACTGATTCTCATGCTATTTGCCCAAAATCTTTAGGCTAAGTTGCCTTTTGGCATCTAATATAAAATGAGGCATATAACTTACCTCATTCTTTCTGATTAAATAATTCAGATTGTTATATTATTTAAAATAGTTTAAGCATGCTTTCAAAAGTACCCTAATGAACCATAAAGATATGCATGTATCACCTTTTCATAATGAATTGGAAGACTAATTTCAGTTTTAGGGTAAAATCCACAAGAAGTAGATTCACAATAAACTGTGAATAGATTAAAAATAAACTGGGAATTAATAATACTGATTCCTAAAATATCTGAATAGTATGCATGTGATAACTGTGTGTTAGTTGAATTGTATTCAGCACGGTTTTTCAGCAAGTCACCACCATATAACATGCAGATATAGGCAGAAAAAGCATAGAAATCTCTTTGCCTTCTGATGGTTGCTAAGGAGTGATTATTTAGAAGAGAGAAATCATCTTTCTACTGGGTACATTTATTGTATCCAGACCAAAAGGTCTTAAATTATGTCTAGGGATTCCAGACATCACCATGAAAATACAAGTAATTACTGCCTTCAGTTCTGTGTCTGCAAGATGCAATACTTACGGCCCAATAAAAGTTATAGTTTATAACAGGGGTAAAAGTACACTTGAAAAATGATTGTAATGCATATTTTCTTTACCTACTATAAAAAGTCTTACCTGTGAGAGATGTTGCTCCCACACTTCTGTGGGAAAAAAAATATCCCTCACTTTAAGAACCCAAACTGCAATATCTATCACCCACCCCCTCTACAAAGATTGTGTTTCTGACAGGACACAAATTAATTTCAATTTTCTAATTTTTCTCTGAACTCCCAGATGGAGTTTGCCTGTGGCCATCCATAGCGAAGGACTATGTTTTATCACCCTATCAGACCTATCAAACAGAGAGGTGAGCAGCAACCTACAGGGATGAAATGAAGAGTCACATAGACTTTCTGCCATCTCCTGAGCCCACACCTTTGAAGCACACTGCAAACAGGTGAATGGTACCACTGCTGACACGTAAGACATGATGTTGCAGAACAGGAGAGAAGAGCACATTCCACAGGCCCCTCACTGGCACATCTGCTCCTCCTCATAGAACCCCAAAAAAGGTTGAAACAGGAGACAAATTATGTGTGCACCCCCCAAACAGAGACAATGCTATGCACTATGGCAAGCACTGCTTCCAAATCAAAGAACATTTGTTCTGTGCTCCACTCAACATCAGAACATTCAGTGTTCCTTCAGTCCAGCTCACTCAGCCTTCAGCAGAGGGTTTAGGGCTTAGGTCTAAGGGAATTATTTACATGAAGGGGTAGGGTACGGGTCAGGTTCAACAAGAGGCATTAGCATATGCAGTACCAGACTACCACAAGATTGAATAAATCCAAACATTACCATATTTTCTGGGAAGAAAATAAACACCACCCAAGAGAAAAAGTGGTCAGAAATCAGAGACGTGTCTGACCTGAGTTGTACATACCACAGTGTTGCTGCTCAGGTTGACATTCCCACCAGAATCACTGGCCAGAACAACACTGCTTCTGGGTTCAGTCGCCACACTGAACCCAGTGGTTAAATACTGGGAACTCAAACAATAACCTTCCTAACGCACTGAGATAGTTTTATTCCCACCCAACTTTCCTATCTGCCCTTTCACTTTATTATTTAAGGATCTATTACCTTGGGTTTGTACAGCAATTTAATCATACAAGACCCAATCCTGTGAGGTACTGAATACCTTCAGCTAGCACCACACATCACCAGAGGAATGTTTTGTCTTTGGCTGCATTTTCAGCCTGGCTGTTTCCCCTGCCTTTTCCACAAAGTGGTGCTACATGATCCATTTAAAGGGCACCATCAGTGTTCTTTGTATGCCTTATACACAGAACCTTTAAAGTAATTAATTTAGAAAAGTGATTATTTTAAGAAGTAATGATTCCAAGCTTACAAGCAGAGAGTACTTTCACTGACTTCAGGGAAAATATTGATATGTTGATTTTGTTAATTAACACTGATCTATCAACTATGGCATGCTGTTTTCACAGCAGCAAATAGACACAATGCAGATCAAGATTTGCTGTAGGAGAGCACCTATCTATCCCAATCCTGCCAGTCAGATGCCAACACCTGTAATGGATGCCTGGAAAAGTGCAAAGGCATTCCAGACACTCCAGCCAGCGAGCCAGTTTTATCCAGGGCCTGGCTCAGATGCCTATCCACAAATGCACAAAGTATGGCTAACAAACAGGAAGAATCAGAGACATGCACATGCCTGTGTGGATGATTGCACTGGCATCACAGAGACGTGGTGGGATGGCTCCTGAGAGTGGAGCATTGGAATGGGAGGTTTCAAGCTTTTTAGGAAAGACAAGCTAGGGAGATGAGGAAGGGGTGTAGCCCTCTATGTCAATGACCAGCTGGAGTGTATGGAACTCTGCCTGGGGAATGATGAGGTGCCAGCTCAGAGGGGAGGGGAGGGCAGGGACAAGAGCTGTTAAGAGTGAGCACCTGCTTCAGGCCACCCAGCTGGGAGGATGGTGTGGATGAAGCCGTCTGCAGACAGTAACAGTGGCTTCATGCTCACAAGCCCTGATCCTCATGGGGGGGCTCCAACCATCTTGACACCTGTTGGAGGGACAGCTTGGCAATGCAGGAGGTTCCATGAATGTGTCAACCACAACTTTCTTACACAAGTGACTGAGGTGTCAGCAAGGAGAAGTGCCATGCTGGACCCTGTGCTCACCAACAGGGAAGAGCTGGTGGGGGATGCAGTGCTCCAAGGCAGCCTTGGCTGCAGGGACCATGAGACAGTGGAGTTGAAGATCCTCAGGGCAGGGAAGAGAGCATAGGGATAGCTCACTGTCCTGGACATGAGGAGTGCAGACTTTGGCCTCCTCAAGGATCTTCTCAGTAGAGTCCCATGGGATAGAGCCCTGGAGGGCAAAGGGGCCCAAGAATGCTGGCTGAATTTCAAGGATCACCTTCTCCAAGCGTGGGAGCAATGCTTCCTGACAAGCACAGAATTGGGCAAGAATGCCAGGAGGCCTTCATGGATGCAAAATGAACTACTGAGCAAAGTCAGAATGAAAAGCAGCAGCTTTCAGGGGTTGGAAATGAAGACACGTAGCCTGTGAGGAACACAGGGTAATCATCTGGGAAGCTGAGGATGAGGTTAGTTCAGTATATCTGCTGGTGACATGGACAGTGGGATCAAGGGCATCCTTCACAAATTCACTGATGTTACCAAGCTCTGTGGTGTGGTCAATACACTGGACGGAAAGGACACCATCCAGAGGGACCTGGACAGGTTTGAGATGTAGGTCTGTGCAAACCTCATGAAGTCCAGCAAGGCCAAGTGCAAGGTCCTGCACTTGGATCATGGCAATCCCAGGCACAGATAAAGGCTGGGAGGAGAAGTGATTGAGAGCAGCTCTGGGGAGAAGGCCTTGGGGGTGGTGGTTGATGAAAACCTCACCATGAGCCAGCAGTGATTGCTCACAGCCCAGAAAGTCAAACGTATCCTGGGCTGCACCCTAAGGAGTGTGGTCAGCAGGTCAAGGGAAGTTATTCTCCCTGTCTTCTGTGCTCTAGTGAGACCCCACATGGAGTCCAGTTCTGGTGTCTCCAATATAAGAAGGACATGGAAGTGTAGGAGGAAGTCCAGAGGAGGCCACCAAGTTGGTAAGAGGACTGGAGTACCTCCCTAATAAAGATGGGCTGAGAAGGTTGGGGCTGTTCAACTTGGAGAGGAGAAGGTTGTGTGGAGACCTCATAAGAGCCTTCCAATATCCGAAATTCTTCTGAGGAACTGCAGTGATAGGACAGGGAGCAATGGATGCAATTTAAAAAGGGGAAATTTAGGCTATATGTTAGGAAGAAATTCTTCCCTGTGAGGGGGGTGAGACACTGCGGTAGGTTGTCCAGGGAGGTTATGGATGACGAACCCTGTGGATAAGGCCCATGGCAGGGGAGATTTGGACTACATGATCTCTAAGGTCCATTCCAACCCCTGACCATTCTATGAGTCTAAGATTCCGTAAGTCCCTGTCCATAAGAATTAATCATCTGAAACACAACAACCTGTACAGAGAACTGTATTAGCTCTTTAAGAGCTTTGTGCATTTTAGATTTTTCAAGGAGAGAGGTCACTCCATGAGGTCTATCAATAACAAAGAATAATATATATGCAAGTTTCTGAATCTATTTTTAAGAAATGCCATGTTTCCCAAATGTTAACACTTCCATTATACAGCTGCAATATTTCATTAGCTTTCTATTTCCAGTCAAGCATAAAAAAGATGTACAAGTCTCCAGTTTTGTACAAGCAAATTTTCCACTGATTTTGGGAGCCTGATTTTTTACATAAGAATGTCAAACAAGAGGATGACTTCCTAAGGTCTTATCAGAAGTTGTAAAATTGTTAGCTGGACACACATGCTAAAAACCGTGAATGTGAACAGTGTTTGCACGTAGTTCCTACCTCCCCGTGACAACATATAGAATCAAACTCAAACATTATTAAAATCACTGCTGGTAAATTAACTGTACATTAGAGTATTATGGTCTCAGATTCAGGGAAATGTCAAGCTAACTCTTTAATTAAAACAATTGTATTGTGTTTTTCTAGCCTGTTTGAAACAGCAAATGCCCATATGGTATCATAGCAGTGTTTGATCACCAACTAATTGTAGTGTCTGAAATCTGGAAAAGAAAAAAAATAAAAGAAGGTAAAAATCTTCCCAATTAATTTCTGAAGTGGACATTAATTTTCCTGGCTACAGTTAAGAAAAGAAAATTTAACATTTACCAAGTCACTGACAAAATACAGCTCAGCACAGAATCAGAATTTCCATGAATATCTGTGATAAGTGATTGATGGTTTACATTATTACTATATGCAGTAGCTAAATATTTGAAAAAATAAACCTTACAAAGAAACAACTTTGAACATTAATCGCTAGTGAGAAGAGGTTATGAATTTTCAGATGAAAGTGGTCTGTATGTGGAATGGTTAGATCATGCCAATGGGATTTAAGTGATTTAACTGAATAGTTGTGTAGAACATCTAAAAACTGTCTGAACAAA
>VZRX01021215.1:0-78671 GCA_013398075.1 Notiomystis cincta
AGAAAAAGAAAAAGAGAAAAAGGTTATTTTAGAAATATTTGATTGCAGTGGAAAGCAGGTATAACAGTTTGGGTATTGACAATATAAAAGTATGAAAATATCACTTAAGGAATTAGGTAAGAAAAAGAAAAGAAGGGAAAGAGGGAACAAGAGTACACAGTGGAGAGGAAAGTTATCATCACCTGTGGATCTGGTGATGATATTTGATTGTTGCAATTTAGATGTCTGTTGGTTAAAGTGTTCATTGCAAGTCTTGATCCATGGAGGGTGGGGGAAGCCTGTAAATCAAAGAGTTCAGGAGGTTATTGTGTGGTCAGGTTCAGGTGGGAATGCCCTGCTGCCTGCCCTGGGGGAGTTTTAGCACTCTGGATCACACCCAGTCCTCTGGTGGAAGGCCCCAGGAATGAGACTGGGGGTGCTTCAGTGGTTGGTGGTGGTTGCAGGTGCCATCTGTCACATAACGTGGGATGGTATGTCTATGAGAAGTTGCTTCCTTTTCCACACAGTTTGCCACAGTGGGAACTTTTGTCTAGATACATTAACCAGGATGTGCTAACCAGACCTCACCTCTAACAGGCCTGGAATTAGGAACTTCCTGTCATAACTCCTCCCTTCTGAGCTTGTCTCAAATTCCTGCCATGGTGGCTTCTCTTATGGCAAGTTTCTTCTGTGACCTTGACAGTATCTGAAACAGGAAACTGTGCTCTTTAAGTCCTTGAAGAGGGATTATTTATTTATTTATTTATTTCTAAAAGGACATATGGTCACTCATAATTCCTATTTAATGTATAGGTTGCCTCCTGTAGACCTGTGTCTTACTTTAACTACATCCGCCGTTATATTAATTGTAAGAATTAGAGCTGTATTTAATACTGAATAGTGCAACATGAAATTTCCCATGAAATTGTAGTATATCCCAGCTTTGTGGAGTGGACACTCTCATAAATCAATAACATGCTAAAAAAAAAGGTAGTGATTTTCTCAAAGAGCAGTTCCAAGCAAGTTGCCCCAATGATCTTTTTAGGTTCTCTGACATGTAGGATATAGCCAATTATTGCAGAGAACACATTGCAAGTGAGTGGACATTGAAATGAATGTATTTAGGCTTGTCATTGAATATTAACCTCAAAGAAGTGCCAAAATCTGCCATGTTACTGAGAGGTTAGGCAATAAAAGGGCAGATGGAACCTGAAGACGGTTAATGCAAAGTAATGCTCACAGGAAAAAACTTTTCAGTGCTACATGGAAACACAGTGATGAGTTCCAAATTAGTTATCACCTCTCAGGAAAAAGGTATTAAAATCTTTGTGGATAAAGATGAAAATACACTTATTTTGATCATAGAGTCAGCTCTGGCCTCTCAAAATAAAGGATGAAATAGAAGTAGGAAATATATAGAGAAGGATACAGAATGATCTGTGCAGCAACAAAACTGATACATTAAAAGCAATATGTTTGAAAGGGAGAAAAGCGTACTAGATAATGATTTTTCTGTGTTTTGAAAGTTCAGGATGTAGACAATACTTACTGAAATAACAAGGCTTTTTAGAATAAACTAAGATTAAGAAAAAAACCACACAATTTTCATACTCATTCTGTGACAGTGATGTCCATATTTTTTTCTGAAGGATAAAGGGTCTCTGAAAGGCTTCATGAAGAAACCTACTCAAGCACAGCTGTTGAACATTGTAGTCTGCATGGAACAGCAAGTTCATGAACTTCTAATTGGCAAAATCTTTAAGGACAGTTCAAAGGACAGTAACTGTGTCCTTGCTTTGTTCATCAACTCTGTCCCTGTGTGTTGACTACTGCAAGTTCGCCATCTAGATGGATACTTGAATCTCACCCAGTTTGGTAGGTCTTGTGCCTGGAGCTTATTCTAAAAAGAATTAAAAACAATAATTTAAAAAAAAAAAGAAAGTAAAGGAGATACTCACTATATCAAGCATTACCAAATCTATAAAAGCTTAACATTTATTTATATACAAATGAAAAAATGTTGCACCTATTTGTGAGGGCAAGATTTGAAAGCATAGCACTGCTAAATATTCAGGTGCACATAACTGAGTAAAGTGATTTACTTCTTGAAATATTTTAATTTTGATCTTTCTCAACTTAAAGATGGTCCCAGTAAGCAGCAGGCTGTTTGCTACTTTAAATTCAGAAAAGTTTCAAAAAGAGAAGGAAGATTGCTTTTAAGCTTTAATGCTCAGATTCAGACCATTTTGACTCTAGGGCTTTTGAAAACTACTGAAGGCCATAGATGAATTGCAAAACAAGTAAATCAGAAAATTGATGTACAATTATGCATCTGCATTTATTGGATTTCAACTCAGCAGGGAACAAGTCCAGCTGAAGAGGCTGTAACAATCAGATGGCACATGAAATTTGGTTAGCTCTGCTTGGCAGAAAGGGTGAAGAATTACCTGTATATCCAGATCGGAATGTCTTGGATTAATGCTGTTTCCAAAACTCCTCCTTGCCTATATATTATAGAAAAGTTTTAGAAATTGTGTTAATGATTTACACTAATGTTACACTCTCTGGATATTATTCACTTCTAAGGTGTCCTTGAAAAAAAAATGTAATCATTAATATGCATATGATTTTTTGATTAAATGTTTTATGCTAAGAATTGTGTACTAGTAAATTGTTGAGGGTTTTTTTTTTGCTTTTTTTGTTTGTTGTTTTTTGGGGGGGGGGTTTCCATTCTAAATTCACAGCTTTCTCTTTACTGGTGGAAAGTATTTCTGCTCTGCTGCTTCCTTGGGAGAATTCATCATGCAGAATAAATTATGTGGGTCCCTCAAATTAGATTGGGTTTATGCCCTACATTGGCAGCTAATTCATGAATTAGGCTGCTTAAAATGGACCTCATCAAATAAAATACCTTCAGGACAAAATAGGGCTGTAATCTCTAAGTATGCAAACCAAAATGTGCCTAGTGCAGTCATCCGATAAACAGGCAACTAATCTGCAGCTAAGATTAGGAAGTTTATAAAATCTATTTCAAAAAGTTTTAATTAAAATGGGTTCAATGAGCTGTGTCTTGAAATGATACTTCTATTTTCTTTTTACAATATCATGGGATTATAGCTTGCATAAAAGCAGAGAATATGCTGTGCAGACTTCAGAGCACATAGGACACTGACAGATGGACACACATTAAGTTTGAAACAAAAAAGAAACAAACAAACAAACAAAAACAAACAAACAAACAAACAAATAAGAGAGGAATATGGATGTGTTGTGCTGATGAATTCCTAAACAAATTATCCATCAGCTTTGTATAGTTTTACACACCAAGGACATACTGATTCAAAATTTTGGTTTCTTTAAATAAAAGCATTAGGAAATTTGGGCTCAAGTGGGTATAAGAACTATTATTGGGTGACTGAAGATAACTCCAGATCTGTTACTGACTCTCTTTTGGAGTTTATGGGATTTATATCTCCTTCCAGAGTCTGATTTGTCGTCGGTGAAATCAAAATATTATTAAACAGTTGCTTCACAAGAATGTAATAAGAGCTGCCTGGCAACTGCTCTAAAGATACTGGGTCAAATTTTCTCTTTTCTTTCACTGTTTTCAGCTCTTAGGTGGTGAGTTATTACTAGAATTTAATCATCAAGGACAGAATTTCTAGGATTTTTTCTCCCTTCTGTCCCAAAACAGAAAATCTGTAGCAGATGAAATTAAATCCTATTGTTTATATGGCATCCTAGAGTAGCTAAGCAAGTAGAACAAGGTGCGAACGCTGAAATTTACTGAATTACAACTAGAATTTGTAAGGATGAGCCCACTGTATATATTTATTTACAGTCTAGTTCCTCATCTAAGAGATAATGGAATCTGAAATTCTTCACCAAATGAAGATGATTTTTTACAATTTTAGAGAAATCATAGTACAGCCATGGTGATCCATCTAGATATATATTTAATACATTTGAAAAAGAATAATTATTCAAAAAGATTTTTCATTAGAATTCTTTGTTGTTTTGTTCATGCTGGAGAACACTGAAGCATAGCTATAAATCTACTTGGAACATATCTGCCACAGCAAATGCCCTTTATGCAAACTTTTTAATGGCAGAAAGTGCTGATGCACTTTTTCTCCTCCATTGCTAAATAGCTTTTTAAATCTGCCTTTGGTAATAAAAAATTTTTGGCTTTTTTTCTGACAACCTCAGATCCTATTTTGAAATCAGCAAAAGAGCTCATGTCTCCTGCCCTGCTGGCTTCACAATGTAGTTCAACTTCCTTTCAACCCTACTATCCCTAACAGCCTAGGAAATATCACATAAATCCTACAGGGAATGGAATGAAATATGTTCAAAGGAAGAGATCTCAAGCTTGTGGGTAACAAACTATAAATCCCTTGCTGTTTCCTCTCTCTTTTGTTTTACAGATGCTTGGGGACCTACATGTCTTTACATGAAAAAAAAGGGGAAAAGAGAAAAGGAGATCTAGTTCTTTATAATGGAAAATCTCCCTTCCAACATTAAAGTTTATTTTCTTTTAAAATATTTTGATATATTACCTGTAGAAAGAATTCAAAATTAATCCAGATAAGTTGGTAAATGACAGTTGTCTTGCTTATATTTCTACTGGAACTAAATCAAGTCTAGCAAGTGCTACTAAAACAATTCAAGCAAGGGTGGATGTAATTCCTCCCTTTGTCTCTGAAAAGTGGTAAAGGATGAAGTTTGTTCCCTCTTCAAAACATTTTCTAAACTGATAGCTCAAAATTATTAAAATGGTGATGCAGAACAGTTCCAATTTGATCAAAAGATCACAGTCCACGAGGTTCCCAGGTAGGATTGACCATAATAACTGCAACTCAATAGAATTCTTGATATGTTGCTCACACCCTTGCCTGTATCATTCTGTGTATTTTCCTTTCTGACCAAAAAGTGGTGAAGAGAGATTAATTTATAAGCCTCGGCCTCTCTCCCCAGTGATCAGCCCTGACCTCCATGCAGGACTTGTCCCTGTACCCAGGTTGTCAACTGACTTGGGATGAACACCACGGGCTGAGTTAATGACCCTGAGCTCAGGCTGGCTGCTGCCAGAACATAAGGTTAGCCCGAGGAGTGTGTGTGCTCCTGCTGGGAGCAGCATTGAAACGTGTGAGCCAGAGAGGGTTCTGGACCTGACACTGCAAATCCCTGCCTTACCCACCAGGACTGCTAGCAGGGGAGATTGACTGTTTGCTACGACTGATTGATGGATTAAAAATGGCAAACTATGGAAATCGTGCTCAGGAAGGGCTCCCTTTTCTGCAGTGCATCATTCACAAGGAGACCCAGGTACAAACCTGGCTTTCAAAAGATCGTTCTAGAGGTCACACAAAATGTGGCAAAGTACTATAGGAAACAAATGAGGAAGGATTTAGCATTTAGCATTAATGACAGCAATTTTCTCATATGTGCTCAGTTTGTAGGTTCCCTTTCAATAAGGGAAGATCTTTAATAGTAATCCATGCCAGGAACCTATCCTGTCATCATCTAGTGACAACATTCTCCTCTCCTCCTGTAATACCCATAAATAAATTTACAGCATACAAGATATTGAGAGAAAAAGAATAGACTCATCCATCCTGCTTGGATTTCCTATATGATATATTATACATTGGGAGACAAAATGGATTAATCCATATACTCAAATTCCTTCTGCAGAAGCAGCAGAAAAGTTTCATTTTTTTTCCCACTGAGACACTGATTTGTTCCTTCTTGACTCTTATCTACAGTTAGGCTATCAAGTTAAAGAAATATAAGATACTGCAAGAGAAAATATGAATCATCTATAAAAAAAATAATTTAAAATGTGTGTTATACACTACATTTGAATGTGATTATGAATTTACCTTCTTTTGACTTCTGTTATCTATATTCTTTGATATGTCTCAGGAATAAAAGCTGTAGCAGTCAGCAAAACTACAAAGGGAAAAAAAATGACAAAAAGTTATACAGGTATACGAACTGCTAGAAAGCAGACACTTTTGAAGCTGCCATGACTTCTGAAAAGCCTTTAAGGTGTCAGAAAGTGTAAATTCACTGTTGCGTGTGTCTGTGTATATGCACTGCGTAACTTACATTGCACTGGGACTTTCTAAGGGGATATAGTTGCTTACTTGGCAAACTGTCTCTCCTTCAACAAATTAGAATGCAGCAGAGGGCTAATCATAAAGCTTGGGAGGGTGAGTCTAGATCAGTGGTTTTCCTCTGCAAAGTACAGCTGTCATCATGATTCAAGTACTGGAACAGTACAAATCTCTGAAGAGTTTGACTTGTTCAAAAATCTATTAGAAACAGTGTGAATTGTTTTTATATTTCAATACTTTATAATAACCATAGAAGTAGTATTCTCGTTTTCCCTCCTCTTCCTTTCCCAGCCTCCTCCAAGGTGTATCCACCCAGGATATGTCTAAAGTGCAGGAACTGCATCGAATTGCAAGCCTTATGTATTTGATTCAAGTGATGGAGTCTTGGTCTATAAAGAGCATTGTACATCTTTAACTTCTATATCACATCTCAGATAGTCACTTTAAGGTGATTTTATCCAGTTTCCTTGTGTGTTAAGGACAGGTAGTGTTAAAAAATGAAATTGCCTGTAGTTCTATTCTATTCTATGTAGTCACAGACTTGTGGCATGTTTCTATCAATAGGCTCTTTGATAGTTTACTCCTGGGAGTAATGTTGCAGTGCAAGAAAAATCAATGCCAGCCACTTTGGTGTCTTCTTTGGACACAATATTTTAAGATAAAACTTCCACAGATGACCTTTCCAGAGATGCCCTCAGTCAGTGACTCAAGATGTAGCAAGAGAAATCATCAAACAGATGATCTTAAGTCTCCCAAGCACTAAGTGTTTTGCTCACAGGTAGCAAAGTGTTGGAAATTGGATTTGGTTCACCCTTAGTATTAGTTCCCTTCAATTTCACTGTGTAAAATATTATTGATGCTGCAAAGGAAAAGCTTTTGATAAATATACCAAAAAAAGTCTAAATCAATAGTTCTCTTGCAGAAAGATACCTGGAAAATAGAATACAGAGAATCGATTGTCCTTTAGTGGTGTGAGATTTCTGTTCTCCATCTTTCAAAATATGACAGAAGTACCATCAGCAACTGCTTCTGACACCTGAGCTGCAAGGTAATCCATACTCATCTGGAATGCTTCTATTGCAAATTTGTTTGTGCATCTGCTGGAAAGGGTTCATGTAGCTACTGATGGTTGAAAGAGAGGTGGCACAAAGTTACATCCTGCAGTGGATGACATAACAAGGAGCGCGTGTCATTCTGCTGAGAGCAACTGGAAGGACTACACTCTTATTCACCCATCCTCTGAGTCCTTCCCTCCATCTCCAAGTAAATCTGATTCTGTAGAGAAAATTCCAGTATTGGATTTTTTTCTGATAGAGAACTACAGCATTGGAAGAGCTGCATGAAGTGCTGCTCCCTCAGCACGCCAGCAAGCAGCAAGGATAAATAGAATCAAAGGAACTGGTTTTTATTCTCAGAGTTTAGAAATATCACTAGAAAAGACATGAGAGCAGATGGCAACTAACAATTTCTACTAGCAAATACAGATCCAATAACCATCATCTTTTTATTAAGGGGGTGGGAATGTTGGGGGATTGGCTTTGGGGATTTTTCCCCTTTTTTAATATAAATATGGTACAGACAAACTAGCAGGACCATAATGTCGATCTTTCATGGTTTTCACCAGTGTTTATTGGTGGTTCACAGTCAAGATTGTAACCTTGATGCAATTGTAGATACTTTCTAAGTAATGTAAAATACATCAAATAAAAATCATTTTCTTTTAAGCATATAGAAGACTGGAGGAACTTAAGGGTAAGTATTCATAGGCAGAAAACAAGATGAATTTCATGTGAGAACTTTGTTATTTTTTAAGGCTAATTAAAACTGAATGGACAGAACTATATACTAGCTTTTAATGCATCTGTCAAATTCATTGAATTCAAAAAGAAAAAAAAAACTTAAATGGAAAAAACCCAGCTCATGAATTTTGAAGAATAAATTGATCTTCATCTTTTGGTCAGTGTATCCATGCACTAGGATCTTGTAGCATCTTTCTTGAGGATTCTCCTGTTTGTACATACGGACCATGAAAGAGAAAAGGCACCACCAGTCTCACATGCAGCAAGTTCGGAATCAAACAGGCATCAGTATTTTCTTTCAGATCTTGCCTTAGAAAGCCATGATCATTCTCTACTTAAATGATTTGATTAAGATTGGCCCTTTGGCAATATGATGTGAAGAGATTATCTGGGATTTGCTTTGAGAGAGAAGATTGTCTAATGAGTAGGTTATTGAATGAATCACAGTGACATTTAGTACTGATAATGGATTTAAACCCTGAGTTACTCAGATAAAGCAGACAATCCCACTTCCACCTCAAGGAAATCTGTATATTAATTTAATATTCTCATATGTCCTGACAGCATATGTTTTCATTTACTTCAGTGCAAAAAAAACAACCAAAAAAACAACAAAAAAAAAAACCCCACAAACTTTTCTAAGACCTTTAATTAAAAGTTCCTAATATTTGCAACAAAAAATATGATAATTTCTCATTCAAACTCCTTTCACAAATGGCAATTTATAGAAATATATATCAGAAGGTATAAAAGATGCTACACTTAATTTTAAATTACTCCTGAATTCATTTCTGTTGTTACCTTTAAAAAATAAGCATAAAGAAGTGCTATAAGCATATTATCTGTCTGCCTTTAGTGGCAGGTGCTGTTCTGATAGAAATACAAACCTAAGGGCACATTGAATATTCTGCACTGAGGCTCTCTGTAAGCCACTCAAAGCAGTAGTTTGAAGGTCACAAGTACATTGCATGAAGAATTAACCCACATTCATAGGTAAAAGTGACAGTTGTTCCTGGCCTGCCCTAAATAAAAGCACAGGTGGCCTAAATCAGAAACAGAAGGAAAAAGCCTTTTTATTTAAGATTTCTTCTTGCAATGTTTGCATGCATTTCAGTCAATGTTTATGTCTTCCTCCATAATTTTCTGTATGGCTATGTTAAGAACATACAAACTAGTCCTTTTCTTGTGATATTTAAGAGAGCAAAGAGTCTATGTTGATGGTATATATTAACCTGCTGAATACATGTAGAAGCCTACTGAAAAAACTGGCATTATATCTTTACTTTTAATATTAGTTGTTTCTATTTCTCTATGATAGGTAGTTAATTAACTAAGGCCCAATGCCAGGCAGTGAAAACTAGCATATACTGTCTTCAAGCTTTTGGGAAAAAAACAAAGAAACAAATTAAAATGTGACTGGGATTTTGTTTTCTTTTTTTCTATCAATAATATTAACTCATAGTTATACCTATAACAGAAAAATACTTCATCTCTGTAAAATTTCCTTCCACAGCAACACTTCCTTTCTATGTATTCTATCAGCGTCCTAAAGGTAAACAGATTTAATCTGTTTAGGACTGGAGGAACAGAAGGACACCTGTTTTTTGAGAGAGAATTCAGGTGGTCACAACAAATTGCCCAGTAAGAGCAAAGGGGTTGAGACACCATCATCACAGGCACTCTCTCAGACACCTTTTGCCAGAAGAGTTTTTCCTTTTAGATGTTGGAATTAATGGAAGCATTTGAGCAGCCATTTCCCAATGAACTCATTTAACATAAGCGGGAATCATTCAGCACCTGTTTAAAATTTGCTGCTGTTGGGGATTTTTTTGTTGTTTTTTTGGTTGTTTTCAGTTTTGTTTGAATTTTTTTTGAGTTTTTTAACTGTAGCAGATGAAAGTTGGAGATGAAAGAGCCTAGAGTTTTTTTAAAATTTGGAGAACTCAATGTTGTCCAATCTCTAATGTCATGAAGATTTAACCCTCACGTACATGGGAGTGCAGATACTGCAGTGATCATTTCCTTTAGCAGTCTTACTCGTAGGATTAGTTTGTAATGACATAGTATATATTTCTTCCTAATAAAGATTTTGGGACATCTTAAAAAAATGAGGACATTTAGGTATCTGAAAGACTTCTAACTAAGATTCATATGATTTTACAAGTAGGCTTGCACCCAGGATAATGCTGAAACCTGTTATAAACCACCTAGAGTATTCTGCTATCTTCCCACTCCATAGAATTTAACAAGGCCTAAAAGAAGGATGGTTTTAATAGGCTTCTACAGAATTACTCCTCAAATAATGTACTGAATTTGTCCAGTTCCTAAACCCAAACTTAGAAACTTCTGTTATATTCTGCACACAAATACTTTCCTAGTATATTTCAGATAGTAAAAAGAAAATACAAAAAATATCACCTTCTATTGGATTCTAGACTGCTTTCTCATAAAATTAAAAATATGACAAACAAATAAATTTCAAAAAAGAAGCTTTCTGAAGGATCACTAATGTTAACTAAAGCCCTGAGGATGAAACCCATCAAGCCATAAAGAATAAAAGTAGTCTTGCATTAAGAAGACTGCCCTGAAGAAAAAAAATTAATCTGGTGCATTCTGAAGTAGTCAAATTTTGGTGTTTGTTGAATTGGAGAAAATATAGCAGATGGAATATTTGAGCATGTAGTATCTCCTTTATAGGAGACTGGCAAAGTGCACATATATGATTTCAAGAAGGACAGAATAACCTTCTGCAACCTCAGAAGACACAAATGAGGTAGAGTTGTCAATTTTCTTTTACCACCTGATAAGAATGCCTATGATGAGCATGTTTTTAACTTTAGTCCCCTTCCTACACATTATATGCATTAGAGAGATATAACTAAAGTGCTCCTATGGGAAGGTTAACATTTACTTATTTAATATTGTGTGCTAAAAATATTGAGTAAATCGGTCCCTGGAACAAAAAGAATAAAAGTTCACAAAAGTGGTAGTTCATGGGAGAGAAGCCATGAACAACTCTCTCAAAGGTTTCCCTTTGTTTGAGTCATGTTAAGCAACTTACTGCATGGATAGATTTGTCTCAGTTTGGAGTGATCTTAACAGAAATTTCTAGATTAGCAGATGTGAATTGAAATATATAAAACAAACAGGAAGAGAAAAATTCCAGGGGTAAAATGTAGGTTTGTGTTTTAGAAAATAACTGGAATAATCAACCTGAGAAAAATGAAAATTCTCCATCAATCACTATATATTGAGATTAGACAGGAAAATTCTCATGAACAGTCTTGGAGGAGAAACAGGTAAGATCACTTCTCAGCATGTTTCATAACTATTTTTCATAATCCTGAGTTAAAGATGAGTAGCCTGACCTCTCTTTTGTAGGCGCTTAACTTTCTCTAGCCAGAGATCTGTAAGAGGCTTTGTGGAGAATGAGCCTTCCACAGGGCAATACAATATTTAAAGCATTCTCAGGGGTCCAAGATCTTTATTCAATGCTAAACTATCTGAGAAGAAGCAAATTAAGAATCTTTGTAAAGGAAGAGAATGCAGATAGGTGATGCAGACAAAGATGAGGCACAATGAGGAAAGTAGAAAGAAACAGTGGTATATTACCTTTATAAACAATGCTATTTAAAACACTCTGGTGGAAGAGATTGTTTCATAATGTGTGTTTAAAGAGTAATTCCTCCAGTGCTGGCAGTTTCAGTTTGGATCCTAACCTAACCTTTTTTTATATAATCCAATAATCATGTTATAGCCAGTTAGGAGAAAAAAAAAAAGCATTTATAATTTGGTTGAGAGGGAGTAGATGTGTGGGGCTCAGTTCCTATATTGTAACTTTTCTTTTGTTCTGATTGGAAAAAAATGCATCCATATATTTTGTTCCAGGTTTAATATGACAAAAGTTTCCTTTTGTATCAGTCCATCTCATTTCTGAATATGTACTCAGAGTTAGAAGAATGTCTATTTTCTCTAGTTTAGTCTAGAAATTATTTTCCTGGATCAGACATATTTCTCCCAGTCAAATATCAATTGTTGCCAAAATAAAAGAACCACTTACAAGCACATTTACTTCCAACTTCATGTTCCTTAATGCTTCACTGTCTTAACTTTTGAGTTATGTCTCTGGAGCCCTCTTCCTTTGTAAATAATGGAAATGAAAATTGCTACAAGATTTTGAACAAATTGAAATATTTCTTTTTTTAGTTTCTTCCTCCAATTTGCTGGCAAGCAAAGTGATGTTTTCATTAATTTCTTCTTTTCCTAGGTGTCTTAGAGTGACAGATTATGAGAAGGTTAGTCAAAGAACTGCATGAATACTTGTGCCTTTGTCAAAAAGAAAAAAATCATAAATGAATATCAAGATTTAAAGAAGAGATATGAAGTATATGATAAAGGGAAATTGCTGCTAAGGCACTAGTTATAGGTAGCATATTTATTAAAGTGTTAATGAATAACCAGGTAAAAATCACTTGAATAGCAGCACATACTTGAACAGCTATCATTCCAGACAACAGTTAAACTTTTCACTTTTCATGTTCTTTCAACTCACTTTCTTTGTTGACATTTTTCATGTGTTCTGGTTCACACAAATTGCCCAGAACAATTCAAAGTAATAAATAATTCTTCTTTTCTCACTGAAAGACTTTGTTTGCATTTGTGAAAAAAAAACATACTAAAACCACATATGTCTACTTGCCCCCCTTAACCTCATAAAATTATTCCTGTGCTAATTGTGCTCCACCTCTTCAATTTTTTTTCATAGCTAGTAATTTAAGGTTAAAAATGCTTTTGGCTGATGCAGTCTACTATCATTCTTCAAAACAGAATCACAGAATAGTTTGGGTTGGAAGGACCTCTTAAGGTCATCTACTCCAACACCCCTGCAATGAGCAGGGACGTCTTCAGCTAGATCAGGTTGCCCTGAGAATGAACTATCTGATTTTCATTAGATGACATAAAATTCAGGCAGAGCAGGAAACTGACAACTTCTTAGAACACTTTTCTACATCGCTATCAACACAAATGTACTTTCTCAAACTTTGCTTTAGAAGATTGAAGGTATCAACTCCCTGTGTTTAACGTGACACCAAAACACCAAGAAACTCCTGCTAAGTGCAGCAGGAGACAATATATTTAGGACTTCTGCACAACTTCCAGCAAACATTTCAGATTGACCATCGCAGAAATTCTTATGATGCATCACAGAATAAATGCTTGAAATAAACCATCTGTAGAGGCATTTCTGTCATCCATGATTAATATTCTCCCAGGTTATGAAGGTAGTACAGCATGGCCAGTCAAACTTTCTCTTGCACTCTAATACTTTCAGCTTGGGTGAAAATTGGCACCAATGATGAAGACAGCCCTGATTCTGTTGGAGACATTGTCAGGCAGAAACAGGCTGAGATGGCAGGATATGTAATACAGCATCCTGGTTAGCTCTCTGGAACCCCTCCTGTCAACATGATTGCTGAGTCTCCTTTGTAGCTTATAACTGCTTGAGACAACTTCTGACACATAAAACTTGCTTTTCTAGTAGTTTGCATTTCATGTAGCTACTCCAACATAAAAATGTTTCCTGTGTTGGTAGCACTTTGCAGGTTCTCTCCCATATTTATGGTTTGTCCCTTTCCTTCCCTGTGAAAAAATTTATACTCATTTTTCATTCATTCATTGTAATGGAAGAGAGTAAGTGCTTTGGATGACCCCAATTTTACTTGACAAGAAAGGAACATTTCTTTCATTTTCAAACACCTTGAGAGAAAACAATAAAATAGCAAGATGAGACTTGGATTAAGCTCTTCAGTTAGGATCAATCTAGTGTATCCAGTCATTTAATTTAGCCAATAATTGCATGAATGCAATACTCATGCAGGATAAGGAAGATAGGCATTTGGTTCCTTGCTACTTTCAGATACTTGAACCTCCATTTTCTCTTTCCTAGTAAAACTAACTTCAAGGCTTTAAGTAATATGGCTGTGGGTTACTTTGCCTTCTCTGATAAATCTCTTTCAGTCTATTCATATTAGAAAACTGAATATAGTCAGTGACTAAAAGTTTAAGCATTTACCTAGTGTGTAGAATTTTTATATCCTTCCTCCCGATCCAGAAAGGAATTTCAAAATTCTTTTTAGAAAAATAGGAACAGAAAAGATTGAAAACAAGCTTTCTCAGAGTAGCATGGAACACTCTTAAAAGTGAATTATATGTCTTCAAATATTTGTGCTATGTTGCCACGGGAAGAAAGTGGCAAATAATGCCATGTTTTAGGTCTGTGAATTTAGCTTATTTCCTGTTTATTTCGGAGTACCGTTGCATCCAATCAATTTCGCAAGCTGTTTCAGCTCCTTAAAAACCGATTTTTCAACCTACACACTTGCCATCCACATTTACATCTTCATCCACATATTGTGCCAAGTGACATCAAATCTGGGGGAAGAAAACCCAACAACAACAACAGTAAAAACCCCTAATATCCAAAGAACTACACCATCACAACAACAACAAAACCCATAACTTTACCAAGGAAACAGAAGTCTTCCTGATTGAAATGCCATTCTGTACATTGCAGATGAATTCAGCCTCTCTAGGTGAGCAAAATGTAAGGATGAAGAATGATCCTGGATTCTGTGGTTTGAATAGGTCACAATGAAATGGGTGAGGGGGAGCAAGGAGAAATTATGAAGTCAAAAAAGAGGATAATAATGTGAAGAAAAAAAATGTAGTCATATGGAAAAATGAACATCTATAACAAGGCTGCTACTAGGTGATGAACAGCACTATATCTATTTTACTGCATAGTAAAAGGAGATCCAGTCACTGTTCTCCCCATCCATTCTTTCCTTTCCAAACCTCCTGACCCCCAGGACAGGGCAAGGAAAGGCAAGACAAGGTAGAGAAGGGCATCTATCAGACAAAAAGATGACACAGTTTAACCACTTTACCAAGGAGATGTTTCTGTTGTGCTTGTATGATGCTTAGATGCCACCTTAGATTTTTTGTGGATATAGATGTCAAAAGAGAGTTAATTCCTCCCCTCCTCCAATACCATGCTTTTGTCAAAATTTTGAGTCAAGGCAAAGAGAAGAATGATTTGTTTTAGAGACATATTTTCATAATGATCCATGCTGCTCTTATTTTTCAGGTGAATGATACATGCCAGGCCATGGAGTCAAGTTTATTGTGATTTCAAACATCTGGCTCTTGCATATTTAGTAATAGTTTTCAAAATTTGTAGTAAAGATAATAAGTCTTCAGGGTTTTAGCCCTTATCCCATAGGACAATCATCAACATCATGCCTTAAATGTATTTCATAGCTGCTTTTGTTCCCCTACTTCCTCTTCAAGTATAATAAACCAAGCATTAAAAATGTTACCTCTAAATCCAAGGGCCTATAAACTACTGACTTCTCTTATGAGGCATATTTGATGCAAATCCTGCTATAGGGAAGAGGGAGCTATTACACAGAACTAAGAATTTAAGTTTAAAAATCTTTATAAAACACTCAAAACACAAGTTATTGTTAGTCCAGTTTTGACAGAACTATTATTTAAAGTGCAAATTAATGCAGAAAAGCCTAATTAGAAATACCCAAAAATACATTATAAAAGAACATTTATGAGTCTCTTTCTCTTGTGTGATGCTCACCCTTAGATTTTCCCTGTGGGTCCCAGGACGGATGGTTTCAGTCTTCCTCAGGAAGAAGAGGGGGAAGGTGCTGGGTGGCTTTGGTGTAAGAACTGTTGGTGTTTCTGACAAATTATTGTCATCTTCAGACACTTATAGGTAGGACTTTCCTCTTTATTGGTCTTGTGTCACTTTTATACCTTCTCTCAATACAACACACTGTCTTCCCATCACTTTCCTGTTGTCATTGCTATGAAGGGCTGCTGGTTTTCACCCTCTGCTTCCCAATTATTATCTGACAGGTGCTGAGCTGGGACTCACGGGAAAAGCTAAACCAGGGCAGTCCATGGACACTGCTCCTGGCAACAGCTGATGAACCAGTCTGAGCCCAGCTGTGGCCAAAAGAGCCTTGAGACACTGCTGCTGGGGCAGTGCAAAGCCTGCAGCCTTTCACCAGTCAAGTCAAATAGTGTTTGCTAGGCTACACTGTGAGCTCTTGATCAAGAATCGCTTGAAAGAGAATTGGCCAGCAGAAAGCAGAGCTGTGGCAAGTTCCTTGTAGCAAGACAGCCACTTCAGCACTTCTCCAGCTGAGTAAGAAGTGCACAGAAGTAGTTGGGATTTGTATGGTTGTTGAATATTATGTTTCAGCTCCTCCTGTAAAGCTGACTGAAAATGTAGGTTAGCACTTTTGCTGTTGCTGACTTTTTTGGTCCTTGGGATTTTCTTGGTAGCACAATTTTTTCGTCTGCATTATGTCTGATAAGATAGAACAAGCGACGTCTAAGACAGGGGTCACGCTCTTCCGAGTTGCAACAGTTAATGTGAACTGTCAGCCTGCAGCTGTTACGTTAGCACTGCTTTTGGCAGAACAAATCTTCAGTTAATGCATAGAGTATAAGGGTTTGAGAGGTTTAGAGGACAGCCAGCAGAGAATTTAAACTTATTTTACTTTCTACTATGATTTTTTATCTTAAGTGTCAGATTAATACAGTTTTATAAAGCATTGCATATAAGGTAAACATTAAATAGCTGTTATTCTTCCTTTGAAAATGAAGATTTTGGCTCCAGTAATTATTTGGAAAGTAATTTAAATTTCCCTAGTGAATAGTTAATATGAATTTATTTAAGCCTTTATTTTGTGTTTTCGTCTTTTTCTTCTTCTTTTCCCTTTAAAAATATTTGAAAAGACTTCCCAATGGCAGATGAGGTTGTTGAAATTTGTAAAAAAACTTTTTCTCTCCTGTTTCTAACCTTACCTGGTAGCATATGTTTCTTACTTTTTGCCTGAAATGTTACTGCACATTGGGGCAATAGAACCAGAAATTCAGAGAAGCTCCTTGAAATTGCTAAGTGATTCATCACTGAAAGTCAGCAACCATCAATGAATATATGAGAACCAGGATGACACTCGAAGACAGCAGGGACTGCATGCTCCCACCTCAGATGTTTCCCCTGATTCACTGTCTTCCTTAAGAAGAGCAAACCAGAAAGAATAAAGCCTGTCTGCTTCTGACTCCAGCTTCAGAACAGGAAAAGAAGTAAGCTTTTACCCCTGAGCAAAAAGAGTCAGGTTCTTTAGTGTATGGCTATGGAAAATCTCAGACTGGTATTTTCTGACCAGAAGACAGCACTCCTCTTCATCTCCATCTATCCCCTCTGTAAATGAAACACTCTTCCAAAATGGCAGGATTTTTTTCACCTGTAAGAAACACTTGAACTTTATTTTGATATCTACAACATATTATAAAAGACAGTGTTATCTTTTTCACAGAAATGAGAGCATCATGATCTTTATTTGTGAATTACCTTTTAAAATTGGACTACTATGTCTGGAAGGTAAGTGAAAAGTCATAAAAACAAAACTGAGTATTTTATGAAAATTGGGATTAAGTATTTGTGCTGGTGAGCGTTTTAAGATGTTGAATGTGGGCTATTAGGCTATATAAAAACCTTCTTTTTCAAGGTATTGTTCAGGCTATACTTTTATAAATTGTAAAATAGGGATGGCAATACGAAGCATTTTGTGTCCAATTGCAGTCTACAGAGATCAAAGCTAGAAGTCATGTCAACTTCTTAAATAAATGGGAGAGAAGAATTACTTGAAAGGAGAAATGTTGTGCTATAAAAAAAGATATAAGCATAAGCAGCTAATTACTGTAGATTCTAGAAGGCAAAAAATGGTTCAGAGGAGATGCACATAAGAGACTCAGAACTGCACAGGAGTCTACCAACAGCAGTGACATAAAAGGAATCGGATGCAGAAATTAGGCGAGTGTTTATAAACAGAGAAAATTGGTTTGAACATATAGTAGTGAGTCTTTCACAGTGATTCACACACTTAATGTTGGCTTTGTTCCTTCTGGGATTTGAGAAAAATATATAAAACTCATTCTCTGCATTTATAAACCCATAGTATTTGATCTGATTTTCTTTTCCCCATAAGATTTTCCTCATACATTGCTGAAAAGAATCCATATAGACTTTTTAATCTTCTATATGTTTGGGGGTTTTTTTATTCTCACCTAGACATAATTTTCTGCATTATTTGTAGTACTGTCTTTGGCCCTGATTTTCCTCTCAGGTTAACTTAATTTTTCCTTAGGACATTCAATTCTGATTTACTGGCTTGGAGAGAAATCTGTAAACATTACAAAAGTATTTAATATGCAAGGAATTGTTTCTTTATGAACAGAAAAAAATGACAAGTATGTGATTTTTATTTATTTATATACATCTAAAATTAGTTACTGTTTTGTCTAACTCTGTGCCCCTAATATTTTCTTTAAATATGAGATAACATTATTCAGTATCACCTGCAGGTTTTGTCCTCCAGCAGTAGTGTTTTGTCTCCAGAACAAATGGGAAAATTTTAAAGGCATACTCTCCAACATATTACCAATAACAGGAGCTAGTTTTAGGTATCAATCTTTTCCTAATACTAATTGTGTTTCCAAGTGCAAGTAACTAGAAAACATGAAGGCCAGTGGCACTCCTACTTTTAATTTTAAATTAATCCAGAATGTAAACCAATAGAAAAAGAAAGCTATTCACTCTGGTCCAAGTTATCTTCACTCTGTTTGGTAACCAAAGAAGATAACAAGTGGGCACTGTACCATGCTGATCCATCCAGAAAAGACATTAATTTGATTGTATAGTATTGTAACTTTCTTTAATAGTATGTTTAGAATTCTGACTTGACGACAATTACTATGTAAACAGCTTAAAGCCTGCACCTTCCCAAGGCTGGGTCAGTAATTTCATGTAAAAATTGAGGTAGTGTCACGTCAGCTGTATTTCATTGCAGTCACACAAGCTGATATTTTGCTGAGAAATAAATAACGAGTGGTTCTTTGTCAAGAACATTAGTGTCTCCGAAAAACACAGCAATTTGAAAAAATTGGAGAGGAAGTAAACTAACACTTATCTCATCCACGGGTTCAGAACTGCTCATTGTAATGTTTTTAGTCTTTTGTTCGATTTTGTTTTAAAAGCTCCATACAACATGGCTTCCACCATTTCCATGGGGAGGTCATTCAATTTAGAAAAGAAATAATGACAGCTCTTAAGTGGGTTCCCCCCGCCCCCAACCTTAATTTAGGCTCACTGAATGATCTGCTTCCTTTGGGCATATTTGCTCAAGGTGACATTGGAGAACATTGGAAAGTGAGCACACAGCTTCAAAATATTCAGGCTAAAAATTCCACCCAAATCCACTGAAATTTAATGCAGTTACTGCCCTGCATGGAGTTAGTCTTGGGTTGTGTATTTTAAAGTACATCCTTCTTGTAAAAGATCCTGGCACTCACACATGTAAGCCTTTCACCTTGTAAACTAATAAAAATGAAAATAAAACCTGATTTTATTGAAATATTTAATAACTGTCCTGAGTAGTTTAAGTTTGCAACAGCCTGCATGTTGTGTTTTGCTAGTTTTGGATAATTAAACATACTGCTTCATCCTCTTTCTTTGAATCTTTTAACTTGATTGTTCATCATTTTAGGGTTTTTTTCCCACTACTTTATTTCTAATGGCAGCTCAGAATTCTTACTCTCTGACCTGTCCTGATTGTCCTGCATTTCCCATCCAGTCACATCTGCATGTAGAAATTCTGCCATCTCCATGAAAATGACCCAAAAGATGTCTTAGGCTTTGTCTGTTCCACTACATCAGCAGACCCCGGGGAATGTTTTGAGGCCTGGTATTCAGTCATCCATAAGGCTAAATTTGCAGAGCTACTTCTGAAGACCCTTCTCTTCTTTTTCAATACCCATCATCTGCTGCTAAAGATTTGACTTTTATTTCTATCAGTGCTGACAGCCTTTGTTGCCTTCTCAAGGTGTAACAAATGCTTCTGTATGTTTCCTCAGGCAGCCAGGCACACTTGTGAATCTCACTGTGGGCCTCAGCAAAGCCACTTCTCTGGTGCCTTCTGACTTTTTCAAATTTCTCCTCTGTGACATAGCTAGAGGAATAAAGTAAAAAAATTAAACAAAATAAGATAAAACAAATAGCAGGTAGACTGTTTTTGTGCTGAGATCACTGCACATAATATTGGTGCCTAGTACATAATACTTCCTTTTCCTTCCCTTCTGGAAACATCCATTCCATTTATTGTCTCTGCTCTAAGGGGTCATGGCCCTCCATCTCAGATAAAGGCTTTACCTTACTATAAATAATAATCGAAGCTGATATAACCATGGATGACATGAGGGACTGTCAAAACATTCTTAAACAGAAGAGCTACCTTTATTTTATTTATTTATTCTGCTGCAGGCACAGGTAAGGAGAGAGAGCAATGTAATACTTCTGAGATGGTCCTTGGTTATCCATATCTTGGCTGCTCAGTACTCTGAGGAATTAAGAGTTAAATGTATATTTATATATATATGGGACTTTCACTAACAACAAAATAATGACAGCTGCCTAAAGATTAAAAAATATTAGATTCAAATAGGTTTTGTTTTCATTAGAGAGCATTAAATTTCAAGAACTCTATTTAAAATACTTAGGAATTATCAAGTTTCAACATTTTTGGAATGCCAAACCATCTTAATTTGGTGTTATTAAAATGAAAAAAAGAAACCCTTGCTTGTCAAATATAAATGAGTGAATGATAATTTTAATTAAAAAGAAACATACACAAAAGAAAAAAACTGTTTGCAAACCATCTAATTTGATATGATTTTTCTTTGTTTATTAACATTTCTTTTCAAAATATTGATCTTTTGCTAATAAAAATATTAAGATGGAGAGTTTCTTATCTTAATCACATGGGAAGGAAAAGAAAGGAAAACAAATTCTAAAAGAACCTAATACTAATTTAATCAAGAACAGCCTTGTTGCACTTTCTCAAATTATTGAATACTTCTTTCTATTTCTTTCTTTATTTTTATTAGACAGGGATTTCATATTTTACTGATATTATTATACATTCTCCCATAGCTGTATATGGTTTAGTTACTGAAAATATGTAGTGAAGACCCTGTAGGATCAAATGGGCAACAGCAGATGAAACAGAAATCTGCAAATTCACTGCAATTCTTGAGAAATAAATGTATAGAAAGAATGTAAATTAGCTCCCATTAGCTAATCAGCAGACAGGGATTTGCATAAATGTGCAAAAAAAATTATATGGTATTCCTAAGTCTCCATGCGTTATCTGTGTTCTGTGATTGGCTGAGACAAATCAATTTCAGTAGAATAATTAAAACCTACATGGCCTAAAGGGAACATTCAGACATTTAAGAAGATAGTAAATGTTCCTTATCATAATAAGTCAGAAAAATACATTCAATTAGTATATTAAAATATTATTCATAGCCACAATATATTTTAATTAGTTGAACAGGTAAAATGTGCTTCAATTATGTTTCAATATTTTACCCAGCTATAGTTGTTTACAAAGTAATAAATTCTCAGTAAAGGAAGAATAGAAAATAAAGCCTCCAGTGTATTTTGGAAAGCAACTTTTGTGAAGTTCTTCCTTTTTTCCCCTCCTTTTTTCTGGGCAAGGGTACCCAGAGCACCTGCCTGCTACTTCATCAGTGTTGTTTAACTGAATTCTATTTCTAAGACGTAAGACCAAGTTTGAACCAAATAACCCAGTTCAGGAATCTTTTCATAGTAAAGCAGACATTCAGTATATAATTCCTTCTCAAGATGTGCTGATGATTACACAGTGTCATTCTGAATCTGGTTTCCTTTTGATGCCCGTGCAGGTGTCTGCAAGCATGAAGGCCACTGAAAAAATGATTGTGTTCCTGCTCACTGCAAGTATCGTGGTTTAGGAATGGTATTCTCCAATTCAGAGTTTACTGTTTGGTAACAGGATCATCCTCTATGTGTGACTACACAACACAAAATAAGTGGGAGTAATAAATGATATGAAAAACTTTAAACAAGAATTTGACCTGCTCTTGGACTTAAACTTTTATTACATAGAAAATGCATTCTAAATCTATGTATCAGCTATTATTTTGTGTTTTTTACAAAAAACTTTCTCCATTCTCTAAAAGTCTATGCACAATGTCATATGTGTATAGAGAATTGTTATCAGGAAGGTATTTATGCTAATTCAAAATTGCCATTTTCAGCTAAATAGAAATCAATCTATTCTAGAGTTGCTATTGTGTGTGTCTGTCATATTATCCAGGGTCAGATCAATTTGTGGTAAAGGCTGGAAATTACTGATTTATGCATCTGCAGTAAAAATGTAGGTAATTTCTACTTCAAACGAAGACCGATGGTTTGTGCTTAAAAAGTAAAAATATATTAAATATAACTGCTATAGTGAAATGTATCCCTGTCCACGGCATAAGGGTTGGAACTAGAAGATCTTTAAGGTCCCTTTGAACCCAGGTGACTGCATCATCTCAGAGGTTGCAGTTCTGCACAAATTTCCACCATGATTTAGAAAAATGTTATAAATTATAAGTCATCTTGTAAGATTTTCCCTGTGTGAAGAAGCCTTTTGTTTTCAATAGAAGCTGATTATATTGTAGGTTTCCAGATTTCTTTTTGAAGTTCTTATCCTGTTTGAGAGATGTAAGAGCTCTAAGTTTGTTAGTAGGTACATATAAGGAAAAATAATTTTAAATACAGGAGTCAAATTTTATACTGATGGGAACGACTGTAGTTCCATGGATTTTGATGAAGCTGAAAACACAAACACCAGCTGGGAATTCATCTCAGATATTTAATGACATTCTCATCTAAAAGTCATTTAAAAACCTAATGTATGAACTGCAAAAGAAATTTTAACATTTTTCAATAGCAAAAGCATACTACTAAAATTGTTCTAAGGCTGTAGTGCATTACCCTTGGCTGGTTGCCAGGTGCCAATCCAGCTGCTTTCTCATTCCCCCTCCACAATAGGATAGGTGAGGAAAATGATATAAAAAAGCTCATGGGCTGAGATAAAGATAGGGAAATTCCATGCCAATTAGGGCAAAACAGACTAAATTTGAGGAAGATTCATTTAATTTATTGTCAATTAAAACCATAGCAAGAGAGTGAGAAACAGAGACAAAACTGACTCCTCACACCCTGCTTCACACCAGGTTCAACTTTACTCCTTCGATCACGACCCTTTTACCTTCTTCCCTCATCCGAGCAGAGTAGTTTTTTGAGGAATGAGGGCTGTGCTCAGTCCACAGCAGTTCCTCCTTCCTTCTCATGCCTTTTTCTCCTTCTGCAGTGTGAGTCCATCCCACAGGTGGCAGTTCTGCACAAACTGCTCCAGCATAGCTCCTCTCCACCGTGTACACACCTTCACAAACAGACGGCTTCCATGTGAGTCCCCCACAGGACACGGGTCCCATCAGAAAACCTTCTCTTCTGTGAGCTCTCCTCTCATGTGATCACATCTCCTGCCAGGAGCCTGCTCTCTGGTTGGCTCTGCAGCTTCTGTAAAGGGATGTTCACTTGCTGTCTTGTGGGGTCTCACATGAGATGCAGTGGGATGTATGTTTCAGTGTGGTCCTCTGTGGGCTGCAAGGGGACAGCCTGTGTCACCATAGTGTTCTGCAAGGGCTGCAGAGGCATCTCTGCTCTGGCACTTGGAGCGCTGCCTCCCCTGCCTTCTCCACTGACCTTGGTGTCTGCAGGGCTGTTTCTCTCACATTTGTTCTCATTCATGTAACTCACAGTTGATGTGAAGTGTTTTTACCCTTAAATATGTTTTCCCAGAGGCATCACCATGTGAGCTGGGGGGCCCCACTGAGCCCCATGGTGAGGGTGTTGGAGCTTACTGGAACTGCCTGGATTAACCATGGGGCAGCCCCTGGTCTGTTCTCCCAGATTCAGCCCTGCATTCAGCTCTAATTTTTTTTCTGAATTTGAAAATGTGGGTGATGCACTTTTGCAACTCAATGGGCCTGGCACAGGCTTCGTAACACAGGGAGCTGGTCTCCACAAAGCCTTTTGGATTTTGCCTTACCTAACCAAGTAGAGGCTTTTCTATAATTTCCTGAAATACAGTTAAGCTAGTAAACACAACTCTTATTTACTGTAATTCTGCTAGAAAGAGATATCAGAAGAAAACCCGTGGGAAGAAGCAACGGTTTAGGGAGGAGAACTTGATTTCGTAGAGAAGGTAAGAATCTGTTTTACTAAAACCTGATGTTCTCAAAAGTGTATCCTCTGCAACTTGGTTACAAAAAGTAATATGTAGCAGGTACTTTGCATGCAGCTGTGATGGCTGATAGGCTTTACATACTGTTTGAAAGTAAGCTTTTTGCCTTTATGCATCAAATTTAGGAGACTGACTTCCTCTTAATAATCAGAAAAAAAATGTGTTGCAGTTTAAAAATTAAAAATTAAAATCCTTTTGATTGATGTTGCTTTTAATTTAGTTAGAGCCATAAATCATCCTATGACTTTCTGTGAAGGATGCTGTGTAAATGTTTTGTATTCGTGACTGGGTCACAAAGTGACCCCTGTCTTGGTCTCTTGGCTGCCCTTGTATTTCCACATGAAGCATGATGTAATGAAATTGGTCTCAGAGTATATGTATGGTGAATACAGATGTCTTTTGACTGATTGTCAATTTATTACAGTAAGCACAATATCCAGCTATATTCTTGATGTTCAGACATTACTGTGTTGCTGTAGAGGAAATGGTACCAATAATTGGGCCCATGGTTACGGTAGCATGCAATTTGAATTTAAATCCTATGAGTGGGGAAAATATGCATGAAGATTGACCTAGAAAGGTGTACTCCTCCTTCACAATGAAGATTCATGCAAATCCAGGTCTTAGGACAGCCACAGTTTTCTTTGGAAACCAAAGAACTAATAGAACTCACAGGAAAAAAACACAGAGAAGGTAAATTCCAGCTCATCAGTATCAAGCACCTCTTAATAATGTCAATAACTTTTGTTAATAATCATAAATGTTCCATGGTCAACTTTATCAGTCAAGTTTAGCTTAAAGTGTAGTAAATACAAATACAAATTTGGTAACATTAGTTAAAGAAACCCCACACTACAGACATCTCTTACTGCAGTTTCATTTCCACATCCATTCTATTATGGTGTTTTCATCTGTCCATGGGTCAAAACTTAAAACTGTGCTGACCTGCTCTTCAACAATGTGGTTAAGGGTTTGTAAGGGACTGGTTTTAGAAGCTATTAGTCTTTTCTGGTTTTTAATCTCTGACAGTTAATGTTAGGCTGAAATTGTATCTTGGTCTTTAGACAGAAATTTAAGGGTAACCACATTAGATATGATAACTACTTACATCTACTCTGGTCTCTTCTCTTAGATAACAGTAAAGAGGAGAAAAAAAAAAGTACAAGAAAAATAGTAATCCAATTTTCTAAGCAATCACAAATGATCTGACCTTATAATGTAAGAAATTCTTCTTAATACCAGGAAATTTAGACTGTAGTGTGCCTTAAAAGATAGGAAATACTTTCTAATCATATATATATAAGCCTTCACAATATAAAATAAATGGTCACGTTATATTTGTAAACATTTTTAATCTGCTGTTTAATAAAGCACTCACTGCATATTATTACTATAGAAAAAGTTGAATGCAGTAATGAAAATCTGATTCATTAACACAAAATGAAGATGAAATAAAGAAGTCAGCTGAGAAGAAATACTTTTCTCATCTTTTCATGGATTCAAATGATTACTTCCTTTCTTGCTCATTGCTTTTTTTTCCAAATTCCAGGATCTCACATTAGGTTCTTGCTGTGTAAGGGTCACAATAGAAAATAGATAGAAAAACAATAGAAAAACAATCAGATTACATCCTGCCTCTACCTTATAAACAGGGAAATATGATAAGATGAAAGGAAAAAGAAAAAAAGGATCACCCTGAGGGTGGTCAAACACAAGGACACTGCTCACTAAGGTTGTGGATTCTGCCTTTGAAGATACTCACAGCTTGACTGAACAAGGCCCTGAGCAACCTGACCTCACTGGGCCTGCTTCGAGCAGGATCGTGAACTAGCTGATTTCCAGAGGTGCCCTCCTGCCTAAATTATTATATGAATCAGTGATTTCATACCTGGCCTCATGGCTCCATCCCTATTCCACATGAAAGCATGCAGACTTAGGTCTTCTTTATATTATTTATCAGAAGTTGCAGGCTACAGTTCTCAGCTCTACTTGCTATTTCATCCATACAGAGGAATATATTAAATAGAATTTTGAACTATATCAATTTCTATATTTGAAAGGTGTTTGTTTACTAGATAAGTATCAATGCCTAAACTAGCCAGATACTTTTGAAATCCTTGCCAGATGGGGAGAAAATACAATCATATTGCAAAGCTTTTCCAGAGTAACCAAAGATTAGGATCAGAATGCATTCTGATTATTGGAGAAATAACTGCCAGAAATGTATCTTTTAAACAAATTATTTGCTGAGGGTTTTTTTTTTCACTTCAGTGTTCTCTTCCTATGCTCCATTACTTCACTCCCTTGGTATGCCTTCCAGATAGTTCTAGGGATAAAAACTGATGGAAATCTATGTCTCCTCCAGGAGAAAAATTCTAATGTCATTGCCATTCTGTTCCCTAATATTATTATGAAAATGTGATATAACAACAATAGTTAGGAATGTTCAGCATCTTTTGAAATAGGGTCATATTTACTTAAGAGCCAATGTCAGATAGATCTTAGTAGTTTCCAAAGTACATCTTTTAATATTTTTTTAAATACAAAGCAACCCTGACTGAGGAATACATGAGGAATATTTTCCATCAACTCCTCAATTCTTTAAAACAAAAAGCAAACCAAACAAACAAAGAAACAAAAGGAAAGGAAAAAAAAAAAAGAAGCCCTTCTTTTCCCTCTTCAAATCTCAGAGATAATGGCCACATTTTATATTTTATTAGGTAAGGCTGCCATATTAAGGCAGCTAATTTGTTTTTACAACTTCTAAAATTAACTGTCATTGTACTTGTTCTTTTCTTCATGTTAACCTCATCGTGTCTAATCTTCTGTATATTTATTCTGAGTCAACATTCTTTGTTCTTTGAGTCTCTGTACTCATCATTGTTTTATTTTTTTAGAAATTAAAGGGAAAAAGTGACAAAAGTATCTACAAAGCTTAATGAATAAGACATTCTCTTTAGTCTGATAATCCTTCTGGGTTCTCCTAGCCCTCCCTTTCTTTTTTCTCTAACTGTAATAAATAAGATGGGAGTTAGCTATGGTTTAGAATATGGTGGGTTCTATGAACCTTGTGATTGTTTCAAGATTCTCATTTCATCTACTCTGAAAAAGCTCCTATTTAAAAGGTTCTGCTCATTGGAAAGATATCACCAGTCCTTACATTTCAGGCTAGAATAAACTTTTAAAGTATATCCATTGCATCTCCTGAAGTATTCTGTACAGAGCTCCCAGGACTGTTTTCTACTTCCACTACATCAAAGATTTTTTACACTCCATAAAAGATATACTTGCAGCTGTCCTCTTCAGGACCTGACTTACCATCTCCAGATGACCCGTGACTGATAAATTACTTATGAATCCTGCTAGCTGTCATGACTTGTTAGTGTCCAAAGGCCCTTGTAGTCTCTTACCAAATACTTTCATGAAGTCCTTGTTGTAGAACACTAAAAAATAAGCTATTGAAAGTGCAGCTTTTGAGTTCCTTGGTATTTCATTTCTGAAATAAAAACAATGCCTCTGAATTTCTGTAACACCCACATATTTACATGCTGCATACGTTACAGTCTTACTTCAGAGTACATTGAACAATGGACCAGAGAAAGCAAGCTTTTTAGGAATTCCCTAAAATTTAGCTGGGGTCTTAACAGTCAAGAGGAGGTGTGAGGCATGATCCACAGAAAAGGATAGAGATAGTACAGCAAAATATAGGTAAATATCAGAGACATGCACACAGGACTGGCCAATAGGACACAGGATTTACAAGAAACCCATGCAGTTTGGAGCCTTAATCAGATGAGAGGCTGAAACATTGTAAGGCATTTGGTGTGACTCTACTATCTTATATTTAAACACATTAAACACTACTAGTTTCTTCTTTAAGTAATATGAACACAAAATAAGTAAAGTTCAGACATCTTTAGAGAGGTTTCCTCAGATGTTTACAACCTATTACTTTCTTAATCAAATTGTTTTAATATGTCAAACTCTATGACATTTTCTAAGAGGTCTTCACAATAACATAACAGCATAGGCCAGCTCCAGATGAAAGTTTGGATCACCCTCCACTAATCTGACAATTCTTGATAACATCCACTATGAAGTCCCACAAAGTCCAAATACTCTGCTATCCTGGAAAGCATTGGTGAGCAGGGTGTCTGTTGAAGCTTCCCTAGCCCAAGGACAGAGACTAGGAAGTGTACATGGGACCAACCTTATTTTAAAGATTTAAGTGTATTTATGACAACTTCAAGGCTTGTTTTTTGGAAAGTATACTCAGTCATAATGGAAAACTTATTCTAGGGGATTGGCTAGCAGTCTAGAAACTTCCTCAGAAGAAATACAGTCTGCTGAAAATTCTCTGTGCTACCCCCAGCAACTACACTCCTGTAAGTGGCTTAAGTCTTTTTGTGATGAGGAATCTATTAAATTTATCCTATGCTGGAACTTTGGTGTGCAGATGCTACAGAAAGGAAAACATAAAAATCAGGATTTTACATTTTTCTGGGGTACCAAGGAAAAGGAAAATTAGAACAGTTCAAAGTTTATCAAAACTGTTTACAATTCTTGTTACATTCTTATTTATGGACAAGATGGTATATGCAGAAGTAGCTATATCTGAGGCAAAGGTCATTACAACCTCCACGATGTTAACTTAGAAGCAGTGCTGAGAGTGTATCACTCAGCATCAATCCCATTTAAGCTAGACAAAATATCTGTAAAATATTTTCATTAAGGGCAATATTTGAACATCTACATTTTTCGAAACCATTTACAGTCAGATAAATGCAATGTAAGCACTGAACTCAGGCAGGTTCAAGATGCACAGACAGTGAAATATTCAGCCTTGAATATTCTTAAGGCAGGAGATTCTAACTATAGAAACCTATATTCTTCTAAGTGCTGTGGGTTTCTCAAGGGTACTGCTTCATCCCATATGAACTTTTAATAGTATTTCCAGTATCAAGAAAGTTACCAAAGCAAATATGTGAACTGAAATCTTCCTAGCTGTGATGCTTGTGAACTTTTTCCTATCACTGTTAAAAATGTACTGAAGTTACGAAAATAGACTCTTCTTAAGAGGTCACATTTTTTAATCAAGAATACTTATGCTTAAGCCATTTTAGATCACTAAAATCTAAATCTGTTTTAATTATGTATTCTCAATCACACCAATGCTGGTCTTCATTAACAAATGAAACACATATTTTTTGTATTTATCTTCATTAAAGATAAACTCAAGTTCAAAATAATTTTTTTTAAAAAATCAAGTTTAGAGGGTTTATCCAGGAAGATTAAATTACTTAAAACTGAGACAATGAGTTGTGATTATAAAATCACTGAGCTATCTGAAAAGTTTCCATGACTCCATCTCTATGGTATAGTTGCTCAAGCAACATATAATAGCATGTTAAAATGAACTAATGTTCCTTAATCAAACTTCTTCAATAGCTCATACAAAAACAAAAACTTCCCAACATTTCTCTTGAGCAATTGTTGTTAGTATAAGTTACTTATTAATGTCACTTACAATTTGATGAAAAACTCATGTCACAAAAAAGATAAGCACACCATTCCCTCTATCTCTAGAGAAGAGGAAACTGAGGGGAGGCCTCATGCCAGCCTACAGCTTTCTCACAAGAAGAGGCAATGCCCTCTGCTCTCTGGTGACCACTGTCAGCACCTGCAGGAACAGCATAAAGCTGTGTCAGGAGAGGTTGAGGATGGATATTAGGGAAACATTCTGCCCCATAGGGTGGTTGGGCACAGGAAGAGGCTGCCCAGGGAAGTGGTCACAGCATCAGCCTAACAGAGTTCAAGAAGTATTTGGACAATGTTCTCAGACACGTGGTGTGACTCGGGGTGTCCTGTGCAGCAGTTGCACTTGATGACCCTTGTGGGTTGTGTCCAGTTCAGGATATTCTATATTTCTACAATTCTACTCAAGAAACTAAACCCAAAAGCTAACAGGCACTTTGTTTTGAAGTGTGGAATCTTAATTAATTACCAGTGGTGTGAACAGAACTCTCTAAATAACAGATTTTTTAATGCAGGTGAAGAGTTTCCACTTAAAAAGATAAGGCTTGCAATTGTCTTTTTAGATATTAAATTATTTTAATTAATGTCACTAAGATTTATCTGAAAACAATCTTCAAGAATGAAAATATGTATAAATCTGAAATATTTATGCTCTGTTTTATCTAATTGTTGAATTACTGTCTTAATTTTACTTGAAATGGAAAAGTTTATCATCCTTGACATTTATTTATGTAGGAAAGTAAAACAGTAATATTTAAGGCTCTTATTCAGATTGAGAGCTTTTTCCAACAGCTAATAAAAATAAGAAGTAGTAGCTATCAGATCATTAATTGAACATGCCATCTTCCATTTTGCCTGAAAGAAGACGTAGATGACATTACATTAAAAATTAGATCAATTAAAATGTATGTCTGAGTTTTTTATTTATTTGTTTTAAAAAATATGTGGAAGCAGTAGGAAGTTCTGTTCTTCCTCTCAGCAATAGCATTAAAGCAAAAGTTATTTTTCTCCTTTTTTTTTTTAAGTATTGTTTTATTTCTCATTAGTAATATCTTCCACCAAAATATGTCTGTTTTGCATCGTCCTCAACCACCAGATCTTACTCCAACTAACACACAGAGACAAATCTGCCCTCCTAGTTAAGCTAGTTAAGCTTTGTATTAAAATTGAAAAATGTGACTACAATCATTAAAGGGTTAATAGGACAGAAAAGTATTTTAATACATCAGTAACTGAATGTTGCAGAAATAAGGAAGTCAATACAACCCTCACAGTCACAGCCATCTGAGATTTCTTGCAGCCCTCAATAATAAATGCAACTCATGTCTATAGAAGGTTTATAACAGCTATTAATCCTTAATCTAATTATAAATGGGAATTTTATTAAAAACATATCTGAAAGGCAAAACTTGCAGTTACAAAAGTAAAGAGGAAGATGTTCCCAAGTGTATGAAGTGTTTTCTTCAGCTATATACTTCTTTGAAGCTGCTAAAATTGCAACTACATCCAGACAATGCATTATCTTAGGCTTCATTACCTTTTAAGTTCAACAAAGACTTTAAACGAACATCATCAGTAAATAGTCATGGCCTTTTCATTTCCTTCTCATTATGCTTAAATGCCATAAATAATATCATAATATACACTGAATTATAATCACATGCTAATTAAAAATAGATGGTCCTGTGGGGAACAAACTGTAAGTTGTATTTCATTAAAACTAACTTATAGGGAAAATGGCTAGAAATAAAATTCAACAGAGCTCAGCTCTTACATCTATCAATAATGCATTATAAAAAGTTGTCCTCCTGTCAATACAAGGATCCCTGAATGAGTTACTAAAGGCAGTCATCCAATAAACTCTGTCCTGTGATAACTTTCTAGGGATTTCCTCTTGCTAATTACTGCAAAGTATTTTGTTAAGTTACAAATTACTGTAATTTGTTCCATGACAAAGAACTCATCTTTTGTGAATCAGTATGGGCCCAAAGGTCTCTTTGTGTATTCCTTCTGCAGAAATTTACTGGAAAATATTAGACTCTGAACAACAGAAGAAAAAACAACTCTGTTTCTAATTTTTTCTATAACATGGATTTTCAGAAAACAAATTAAAAATGCAGATTTAATGGTAGTGGTTTTCAAGTTAAAAAGTCCAGCCTTTTCAGGAGAAGTTCTTACTACAGTAAGACTATTTCTGTGTTTCTCTAAAGGAGTTTTAATTCTATTTTGGCCTAATCATAAAATTGGTACTGAAAGAAGTAAACACTTTCCTTCTTCCAAAGCACATAGAAAAAATATTGTCACTATATTGATGGATGCTTCATTGCTTTAATCGTATCACATATATCATATTGCTTTAATTATATCACATGGGGTAATTGAATAAGCCATGAGAAACACATAGGACAGACCCCATAGTAGGTCTTTGGCTGGCTTTTTTCCCCTTTTCCACCAAATTGAAGAATCAGTTATTTGCACAGCATTAATCCCCACCATCATCTCCATCTCATGATGTTGGATTTACACTAGGCTGTATTAGGTTTGATTTCACAAAGAATGGATTAGGACAGACCTCTTTCTAAGGATTAGGCTTTGTTTTCACAACAATTTCATAGAGCAATGTATTTCACTGGGCCTACAAATTGTTTTTATTACAGATAATCAAGTGGCCTTCTTTATCCACATCATTTGGTTGACTTAAATTTGTAAGTCCACCTTTCACTCAGGAAAAATATGCCCCACAATTACAATCCTGTGTTATGACTGCTGCAGCTAAAACAACAATAGGCTCAGTTTTTATGACTGGGATACTTTAAACCCTAAAACAGAACCATGTGCCAGCAAATAGTATCCTTATTTTCTCCTAGAATTTCTTTCTGAAGAAATTATAGCTGTGCTTATTACAAAGGAAGAGAGAAGAAGAAAAAAATAAAAGCTACAACACAGCCTTGAGAAAAGCTCAGAGAAAGGAAACTTTTGCAAAATAAACACTGGCTAGGAGATCATAGCTTATGTTGTTTGATCCACCTGTTTTCAAGAGAAAAGCATTTTGTATGGCTTTCATCAAGTATTATGGATGCAATAATTTTCTCTTAGAAATGGGATGTAAAGCTAGCAGTTATGTCTACTTAGCTTAAAAAGTGCACACAGGTACTTCCCATTCTCTGCTATCTAGATCTGAATTTTATTTTCTGCAGTGATTACACTATAAGAACATTGCAATTTAATTCTAGCATATGTATCTCTAAAGCTAAAGAAGATAAGTTTTCTCTTTTCTAAAGAAAAAAAGCTTACTATGAACTAATAAGAAATCTAAATTTTAAATTCTTTTTTTTTTCTTTTTCTAATTTCACATTTTAATTAAAGGGCACATTCTTTTTGAATGAGTATAAACTCAATTGCAATGGATATTCTTCACTCAGGTTTCCAAAATGCCATATATCCAACAACAAACTTCAAGTAATGAGGTCATGGAACTATGGGCATTTCAAGGTCAAAGATGGGATCATTTTTAATAATAGATTGGTTTTAATTTTGCTTCCATCTTAAACATAATACCAGATGGTATGGTAAAAAACAAGAAGAAAAATAATCATTTTGCATAAGCTGTCTGCCAAAATGTGTGTATTCCTCTAGGTTATAGCAGGGACTATTCTTAGCAGAACTGGAATTTAAGTATTAACAGGAAGTGGGAAGGAATTAATTTCCTTTGTAGAAATACTAGTGTTTACTGCTGGCTAACCTCAGAAGAGAGGTTTTCAAAGGCACAAACTGTCAGTCAGAAGCCCAAATCCCTTTCTTTGGAAGTCAGCTGCAGTTAGGCACCAAGCTGGTATTGATGCCTTTGAAAACCTTCCCCAAGTGCCAGATTGTGTAAGATACTGAGCACCAATCAACAGGAGATGGGGCTACTCAGTACTTCAAGGGATTGAGCACACAATGTGTAGTACAGCATTCAGCTCACATCAAAAGCAACTCAGTTGCTGCTTAATTGGCATTGTTGCTATTGTTGCTTTAAGACAATGCTTTATTTTGGGAACATTGTACTTTGTCTTTGTACATGTTAGGTCTTATATCCTCACTTGGAGTTTTAGTCCCTGCACTTGCTGTGGCTTTGACATGTCTTAACGTGATGAAAGATGTTTATTTTCTTAGCTAAAGTGGTTGTATCTTCTGTTTCTTTTAGCTTTTTCTCGTACGTATATATGAAAAATAGAACACAGAATATTAAAAAATAAAACTGTGCTGTCAGTTTTCTATTCAGAAGCTACTTCAGCATTATGTCAATAATGAAACTAATGTACAGTGTCAAGAGCTGTCACTCTCAAAGGCAGAGTGTGCCTGACGTAGACAGCAGGGAATAATGGCACTTCAAAAACTGACGAAGAAAAAAAATGCATTCATTATGTATATGCGTTGATAAATATAAATTTGACTGGAAAAGAGAAGTGGTTTTAAAAATGTAATATTGCATCTTGTATGATATCCAGCTGGTAACTTAGGTCTTGTTTCAATAGAAAAAAGACTTTTGTTCTGAGCTTTGAGCTTTTACCGAGTCCAGTCTTATTTGGCAAACCATACGTTTAAAAGTGAATAGATTTGTAAGTATAAAGAGGAAGGTACCAATCTGTAATTGCAGAAAAAGGAATAATGTACAGGATCATTTCACAGAAGCCATATTAGAAGATATAACTCTCTAAGCTAATTTTAGTATTTCTAAACATGCGAATTTGTCCCAGAGTCTAGCTCATGGAATTTCAGTATTTTGGGATGATGTCCTTCATCCTGACACAGTCAGTGCCCTTTTAAAATGTTTTAATGTCTGAAAAAACCCAATTCCAGTTTACCTTGTTGTTTCTGCTATGAATTCTTCAGCTCTAGGAAGCTAACACACTATTGCATTTTCTTTCTCAGACCAGATATCTTTGTGTAGTTCCCTGCTTACCCCATCACCCCTGCTAAAAGTGTCTGCACTATAAGGTTTCTTTCATCATTTTTTCAGGGCAACTCATAAACCTGTAGCAGGTTGGAGGGTGCTATCAGCAAGTGTAAACCTGATCTGTACAGTCAGGTACCTGTGTAGTCTGTATCAAGTATTTTCTCATCTTCTGTATAGAGTATGCCAAAAATTAACTCTCCATTGCTTCTGGAAAATTCAGATAATATGTTCTTCCCTTCCCTAATCTCTGCTTGAGGAAGGAAGAAATCCCACGGTTTAGAAATAAACACAGAGAATTTATTGCATTTGTTCTCAAAATATTGTCTCATCCAAGTGTACCTCTGTTTACAACATCCCAGTCAGATCTCATCTGTTACTTTTGTTGCATGTTTTGAAGGTCCATTTGCAAATATTTCTGGGTTCACAGTTAAAATAAATTATGATTCTCTCATCAAGGTGTCAAATACAACTCTGAACACCATCAACCTAAATATGCTTCAATCAGAAAGGTGCAATTATCATTCCACGGGATCCAATTTTGTGTCCATTTCTGTTGCTTCTGTGGAGACTGACTCCTGCAAAATCATGAAATATTACAATTCTTAGAGAAAATTAATGACAAGGACAGTAGGAAAGAGAAAAAAAAGATACTGCAAAATGTCACAGTCTTTTGTTGTGCAATAGTAAAAACTCCCCACATCTCCTGTTTAACAATAACTTGTGTCAGCCATTCCAGGCTTCTGTAGCACTTTTTGCAATGTGAAATAATGAACAGGAGCACACAGAACCACAGAAATCACACAAAATCAATTTGAATTGCTGTAAGATTGCCCTGTCTCCTCCCTGTTCATTTATGAGTTCTACTTCCACTTTGCCAATGCAAAAGGTGGCACAAATCATATGGTTAGAATCTGAATTTATTAGCACCATTTCACAATTTCATAACTAGAGATAGCAAACGCTTTCATGATTCCAGCTATGTTCTCTTAAAAGTATTAAACTGTATCCTCCCTTACACATTGCTGAAAAATACATCTCCATCATGACTATAATATTCACTTACTATTTCTGATGCTGTAAGTAATACTCTAAAGAAGGAGTTGCATTAAAGTCATAGAAAGACATAAAATGAAGCACTTTACAAAATTTGTCATTTCTAAGAATGTTAAATCTTCCTAAGCTGAGTGTGCTGTGAGAACTCTGAAATATTAAGTATTAAAAAAAAAAAATCCTGATTGCTAACTTATAAAGAGCATACCTGCAAAAGTAGTCTTCTACTTTTCTACTTTAACCCTTGGCATAAAATCATGACAGCTTCGTGAACTCTATGCAAGTTCAAAATAAAGAGGAGGGAAAAGTCAGAATTGAAAGAAATTACTAACTTAATATTCATAAAAATGCTTTTACTTAGAGAGCAAAACTCAAGTCATCTACTTTTCAAGCCAAAGCACTATAAACAAGGGTTACACCAACATATGCAAAAGAATAGTTGATACTAATGATATGTACAAAAGTATTAAATCTCATATTCATTTATTATAAAATTTTTAGTATTTAGTCTAATAGAAATCTTGCTGCTATAGAATAATTGTTCAAAGCCAATTTACCTCAGCCACTAATAGCAGACATGCAAAAATATTGAGAGTTTTAGGTATAAATATTGACAGTTTCAGGATATATGAATTTTTAAAAAAAATTAAGATTTTTTCAATTAACTTACCAATTGAAAATTCTTCAAGGTGAAATTTATTCTTTGCACACAAAAATTAATAAATATATGTGTAAATTGAAAAAAAAATTAAATAAAATTTCCTAATGGGAAAATTGGTTTAACTGAAGCAAAAATATTCTATCTTTTAAAGTTGATTTCAGTGTCAACACTGTTTCTAAAAAGTAATTTATTTGATCGTATCTGGTATTTCATTTCGCCTTTAATTAGAGGATTGTTCCTCTTTTGCCAGTTAAATGCTTCATATTATTTTATGATATATTTCATAATTATAATTAATGTCATATATTTTCTTATGATTCATGTTATTACAGTGACACAAAATTATACAAAATCAATGGGTTTAGTAGTTCTGAATTCCTGTTCAATGGAAAATGTAGACATTTTCTTGCAATTTCAGCTAAAAGCCAAATTTTAAGAGTTAAAGTATCCAATGGAATGGAAATCCTATCTTCATTCCTGTGAATAAATTCATTATTTACCTTAATTACTGCCACTTGGAATATGTTAGATGTTAAGCCAGTTTTGTTCCCCCATGCAGCACTCTGTGACTTTTACCAGAGTCATTGCTCTTTCCCAGCAGACAGCACTCTGTGGTTGCAGGAATGCCCAGGACAGGCAGTTCAGCTGGATCTGCCCCATCCAGCCCCACCAGCCCCTGCTCTGACTCTGGGCAGCCTGACAAGGTGCCTGCGCTCTGCTGTGCTCGGCAGCCACGGGTAGGGATGGGCAGGAGCACAGCTTTGGAGCCACATGTTCTTATTGTGTACTCATCTAGATGTCTTCAGAAAAACCAGGAAGACACATCCCTTGATTCTTTGCTGACAGCATTAATTGTTTGTGGAGTTTCTGTTTGGTTTGTTTTGGGGTTTTTTTGAGAAAAACAAGCAAGAAAGAGAAGATGGGAAGGTAGAGGCTGATCATCTTATATATTATTTGTGTTGCTGTGCTAACCTACTACTCAAATTCTTGCCAGCATCTTTGAGAGCACTGTTTTATGTTTTCTCCACACATTCTTCATGTATTCATAAAAAAAATGCCTCTCTGACAATCTTGACCGTGAGCAGACTGGTAAAGACCACTTTCTTCCTCATTTTCTCAGTAAAACAACTTCAATAACAAATACTTGCTCTAGACTTCTTTATCATTGATCTAGTTGGCTTGTTAATTTATGACTGTCTTTACTGGCTACTTTCCACAAGTATAAGCTATTTCTTCCTTCCTTCAAAGTGGTGCTCCCTCCAAGTGACGTTTCCTCCTTTCCATTTATTTATAATATTCATAACCAAGTAATTTGTTAAAACACACCTTTGTCTTGCTGCTCACAAAAAGCTTGACAGTAAGTAGACAGCTGTGCCCACTGTTTATCACCACTGCTGCTTGTAATTTTCTAATTATTACCTTATGTTCCTCTCATCTGCTGCTGCCTTGTCCTCTGAAAGCACTACCATGACATCTTTTTGTAACAAAGGAAATTTACTTACACAGATGTTACTCACACGTGCACGTTACTGCGCTATGGATAGTTAGTGCTGAATAACCAAGGTGTGAAAAATAAAAAAATATAAAGAGAGAAACTTTTTGAGTACTTTTTTAGGGTTTTCCCAACTGTGATGTAACTGACCTAGCTGAGGTATGGTAGCAGTAAATTTTGCTAAATCAAGGTGTGGAGGAAACTGCCTAGATTCATAGAGAAGTTTGCAGTACAGTTATGTGGTATCTGTGCTAAGGATACTCTCTTCTGGCTGAATTTATGAATTGAGTAATCCTCCTGTTTTTCCACATCAGAGCATGGGAAGCCTAACAGGTCAAATCAAGTAGACCTTCTCATAGAGTCAATCTCCTACTAAATGCTTAGATTACAGAACTTCTGGCATGGTTTAATCCCAGCTGGAAATTAAGCTCCACACAGCCGTTCACTCACTACCCCGTGTCAGAATAGTAAAAGTGAGAAAACTCCTGCATGGAGATAAACACAGTTTATTTAGGAAAGCAAAAGCTGCACACAGAGGCAAAACAAAACAAGGAGCTCATTCATCACTTCCCATCATCAGGCAGGTCTTCACCCATCTCCAGTAAAACCAGTCTCCATTATGTTTATTGATGACTTGGAAGACATACAGCATCATTCCTAATATCTCTTCTTCCTCCTTCTTCCCACAGCTCTACATGCTGGGCATGACTCCATATGGTATGGAACGTCCCCTGGGTCAGTTGAGGTGAGCTCTCCTAGCTGTATTCCCTCCCAACTCCTTTTTCACCCTCTGCTTCCTCACTGGTGCAATGGGGTGAGACACAGAAAAGGCCCTGACTACGTAAGCTCTGTTCATTGTGAGCAAAAACATCCCTGTGTTATCAAACCTATTTTCAGCACAAACCAAAAACATGGCCCCATACTAGTTACTGCAGGAGAAAATGAGCACTATCCCAGCCAAAACCAGCACAATGTGCAAGCTAAGTATTCTTTTATTAAAATTATGCTCATAAAGAAACTCTCTACCAGGTTTCTCAAATAAATGTATTCTGAGGAGTTTTGTTTGTAAGACTTGAAGCATTGACTTTCACTGTTGTCTGAGATATTTTCTTTTTTCTTACAAGGTACAAATGATTGGCAGCTCACTCAAAGCTGGTTTGTAGCAAAAAAAATAATGTGTCAAATAGCTAAAAAGTTTCTGTAGCTTTTGGTCAAACAAGCTGTTCTATTCTACCATTAAAATGAATGCTGTCAAATACTGAATAGTGTTTTGACAAGAGTGTAATTTTCTTTCATCATCTCTGATCATTTTGATGCCCAGATACATTTTGTTAAGACTTTTTCTGTCTGTTTTTAAAAATCATACTATAATCTCCAGAAAGTATTCTCTAACTCAGAATTGTTTTGAAAAATATTTTCTATTGAGAAAAATAGATCCAGTCAGCTATCTAATAAGTAAAGAGAGAAAAAGAATACTAAAGGGAAAACATATTTACGATGCTTAACTTTCATATATGTTTATTTGTTTGGGTTTTTTTATTTATCATCACCAAAAGCAAAACTGAATTAAATAAACTTTACAGAACCGATGAAGTTTAACAATGAGTAGTCAACAGAATAATTTTTAAAGAGCTTTGAAAACTGAGATGTTCTGATAAATAGAGAGAAATATAAAAAATTTCATTTACATTTTATTCAAACACTTTGAATAAAATTTACCATAAAGAGTTTTCTATTCAGTGAAAGTAAAATGCCTAAACTAAATTGGTATCTCATATAGTCTTGTTAGGTTTCCATTTCATTTTGTTTCTCTGTCTTTCTTCATGGAGATCAACAAATGATCTAAGATTATGAACATGGTTTATGTAAGCCAAAGATTTCCAAATTATATTGATATACTTACAACTTTTAACAAATCATGATCTGCTTAAAAAATTATCCTTTTATTATGCACTGCTTTAAGATATTATTAACAATGTAATTTTTCTGTAAACTTTGAAATATGTATAAAATTATTCTTAGTCTCATACCAGGATCATATCAGAAACTTTTATTATGAGATATCCTGTATCTGTCATGTAACCTCTAAAATTTTTATAGATAAGATTCAGATTTTATTGTTTGGAGTTTTCTTCCTTTAAAAACAATTAAAAAAATCAAAGCACATTTGAAAGAACTGTCTTTAAGTTGAAAGTATTTCTGTCAATATTAATATTTTGCTTCTGATGTTTTATGAAAATTATAGACATTGCCCTTAAAAAGGAAAGACAAATGTTCAGTGTTTTTTCTAGTTTCTGTCTCACATAGAAATTTTTATTTATTGCCATGATTTAACCCCAGCCATCAACCAAGACCATACAGACCCTCACTCACCCCTCCACCAGCAGAATCAGGGTGAGAATTGGAAGGGTAAAAGCTGGAAAACTCATGGGTTGAGATAAAGACAGTTTAATAGGGAAAACAAAAGCTGTGCACACAAGCAAAGCAAACCAAGGAATTAATTCAGTGGTTCCCATGGGCAGACAGGTGTTCAGCCATCCCCAGCAGAGCAGGGCCCCTTCACATGTAATGGTGACTTGGGAAGACAAACACCATCACTCCAAATGTCCCCTCCTTCCTCCTTCTTTCTTTCTCCCACTTCTATACAGAGCCTGATGTTCCCTGGTCTGGAATATCCCCTTGGTCAGTTTGGGACGCCTGTCCTGGCTGTGTCTCCTCCCAGTCTCCCATGCACCCTCAGTGTCCTTGCCAGCCTGGCAGGACAAAGAGCAGAAAAGGCCTTGGCTCTGTGTAAGCCCTGCTCAGGAATAACAAAAACATCCCTGAATTATGAACCCTGTGTTCATCACAAATACACAGTCCCATACCAGCCACTGTGAAGAAAATTAACTCTACCCCAGCTGAAACCAGCACATTTATTTATCTAGCTGCCAATTTCAATCTAAATTAACAAATAATTTTGGTTGAACAAATCTGCTTGACAAATGGACTGTCTGGGAAATGAACAAAAATTGTCTGCTTCTGTTATATTTTCCTCATGTGCATCATGTACCTTTCTTTTAGAACCTGTGTATGTCAAAAGCATTTTCCTCATGAACAACTTTCCCAGAGCCTCAATGCCTCTATAAAATGTATATTGCTCTCAATCACCTCTTCTGCCTCTCACATTTTGGGTGAGAAGCATACACACATGCACCCAGACACAAAGTGAGACCTTTCTTCCATCCTTTGAGAACTTGTCACCAAATTGACTTTATCAAGGTACTTGATAATAGCTTTCAAGCTAAGATATATGACTCACTGTGTTGGAACTGAAGCAGGAATGCTGACAACCATCTATCTTTGATTTCCAGAAGCTCTGTCAGAAAAGAAACTATTATAGAAGATAAACACATAAACTCAAATCTCTTTCATCATTCCCATGCTGAAAGTTGAAGCAAAAGATCTTTTACCTCCAGAACAGGTATTTAGAAGTATTGCCTGCCTCTGCCCTTGTTGCCCCCATGCAGAGACTAAAGTGACCACAGTTATTGAGTAAGCTGCAGCCTGTTGAGCAAATTCTGAGCCAACATTGAAAGAGACCAAACAGCCCTGCAGCATCATGTGGAAAATGGAAGAACATGATTGCAAAGTACTGTACAATGTGTTCTAGTGCTTCTAGTGCCCAACTGTTGCCTAAGCCTAGAGGTTTCTACATTGCATTTCTGTCTCAGACCAATTAATAGATGCTTTTGGTTGAGATGTTCGGATTACTATACTGTATAAGGTTCTAGAGTAATAAACAAACAGATTTACTCTTTTTAAACTCTCAGGCTTAGTACAAACCTGCTCCTCTTCCCTCCATCCCATCCTCAAAAAATGTTTGAGAGCTCCAGAAGTGGACATTTTTCCTTATACTTTCCATCCTTTCTCAGCAGGAGAGCTGAAAACCTACAGCACCCTGAAAACCTATGATGTAAACTGCACATCATACACTATTCACCACTTGGCTACTTCTCAGGCAGCAGTAGCCATCCATTCACATCTCTTTTCTTCTTTTACTATTTTTGAGGGTCAGGAGAATGGCTTCATTCCAGCCACCCAGGTTTTACACCCCTTCCCTTTGGTACTGCTGCAGTTACTCTTTTTTAAAAGCACTCTTAGGGAGTGGCATAAAGCTCCATAATAAATTATCTAGTTGAACTGAATTTCACTTTAACTCAATTGGTTCTTTTTGAACTTTTGCTGAAGGGACTGACTTTGCTGTAGTCTTCACATGAGTCTTATCTGTACATCTCCTGTCTGAGGGACTTCTTAACCACGAATTTGAAGGACATAGCTTGGCGATTGCACAGCAATCTGAGAAATTACTGCAAAAAAACTGTGGGAAAGTAAAGACAAATAAAGAAAGGGAATTTGCAAAGGGAAAATAAAAAAGATTATAAGTAACAGGATTTCATTCCCCATTTGTAAGAGACAGTAGAGCAGGGAAGGAAAGTATGTTCCAAAGCAGTTCTAGGACTTAGATTTCAAGGCCTTGAGTGTTTAACTTCTTCTACAGACATTCCACCCAGCTTTTAGTCACAACATTTTTCTATAGTTTGCAATCTAGACATCTGTGCCCAGAAAAGAACATGAGAACAGTCAGACCAAGGATCTTTCCATTCAGTATCCTGTCTCCAGGACTTTGTAATATTCTGACACTCAATGCAAATCTTTTTTAGAGACTATTTTCCCATTAATTACTTTTTATGAGCCTATGTGATTTCTTAGCATCCACAGCAGTAAATAGCCAGGACATCTGCAGCCTGTAAATCTGCATTGCCTGAAAATCTACTAATTTGTTGTTTTTGTCGTTGGTTGGTTGGTGTTTTTTAAGTGTGATGAATGTTTCTTCCCTTTTGCCTCAACAAATGCCCACTCATTCCTGTATTAACAGTGACAGTGATCAAGAAAGTCTTTTTTTCCCTCTCCATGCTATTCCTCATTCTCAAAATACACTTTAGCATGTATAAGCATCCATAGCAGTGTGCATTTCTAAATGGTGTTTGGAAACACAGCTGTGAATTTTATATATGAAATAAATGTATGTACAAATATGATTACAGCATTAGTGGCCATTTCTGAAAACCTGGCCCTCATAACCAAACATAAAGCAGATTGCAAAGTGTTCTCTCATTAGTATATGCTACCATTAAACCAGCTTAATACATCGGTGTTAATTTCAAATCACAAAGAAGTGAACATATGTTGTTGAAATACTGACAATAAATATCAAGTCCCCAGAGCTGAATTTGTTGCATTTACAGATATGTTTTAAAAATATACCGAAGTTTATTTGTCTTATTTTGAAAGAAGTGAAGATAGGCCATATGCAGTGTTATAGTTCCCAGTATGACATCTTTGTATAAGTTGATTCAGTTTGATTGATGCAAATTGATTTATTTTCTATGGGTTTTCATAAAATTTGCTTCGTAAAACTGGTGCTCTCTGTTCAGTCCAGAAACACACCACCTATTGGGAGGAATTAGCTTCTTACTTCCCAAAAGAAAATACCTAAGGATAACATGATCTCAAAGCTTTTTGAAGAAAATAACAATGTGCAGGTCAAGCAGCACACCACTTCTTTTCCCTAGAACTCCATGTGTTCAAGAACTCAAGAGCTCACTGACAGAAATCATCAGTGAACAATGCAATACCATTTGAAAAATATCAAGGAAAACGTCTGGTCAAAAGTGACAAAAATCAAAGATAAAAAGCATGGTTTTTCCTTATTTCATATCAAGAAGGATGTTTTGGGAATGAAGCTGACTGTACAGGAACATGTTTTGTAATATGTCACATCAAAAACAGTAAAATGTCATGAAGTACGAAGAGCTGCCAGAAAGCAGGGAAGTCCTATGTGCCAACTCCTGCTCCTAGAACTGACAGTCTTTTTCAAGTGATACACCAGATTAAAGGGAATAGAATGAAACTTGGGAGCAGATGTTAGAACCTAAATCCCCTGCTGTCAGCTGAGCATCATGATTTTTAGCTTATCCCATCAGACTCTTTCTTCTATTAAGTCTCCTGCGCAATTTGAATTTTGCATTATTTCTGCTGGAGAAGTAAAGAGCACTTTTTTCATCCATTTCAGTTTTTACTTCTTCCCCCAGCCTTTCCCCATGAGCTCATTTTCAGGCTTGTTCCCATACAGTCTACTAGGCAGCCTGCTCACAAATGGGAAATATGCTCTTGAGCCTTGTCCAATTGATTAGAATATTAAACCTCAGTATCCAGTTTTCTGAGAACTGGTTATAACTACATGGCTATAATGGTAAAGCATAAATAAACTAACTATTACCTCTTCACCTAGGTACATTTGTAAGAAAGTCAATATTTTCTTTGTTTTATGCATTCTCTGAGCATGCTTCTAGTATCAGAATCTCTTAAAGATTTTGCTCTGTTCTGTTGAGGAGTTTTAATCCAAATCCAACAGCATGGCCACATGCAAACTGAGCCTCTCTGGGCTTGTGAAGCTCAAAGAGATAGGTCCTGAAAATGTTTGTGTTGACTGACCATAATAGAAATTGACCAGGCAGCATGAAGAAGTTCAAGGAATGGGTAAATGTGAGGTTTGTGTAAAATGAGGTTTCTGGGAATGTTTCTGATTTATATCTTTTGGGCTCACAGTCATAACATTTAATTTTTAGTTTTCAAAAAGACTAAAAGGGGAACAAGTAAAGAGATGCCAGATTCCTGTTACTCTTCTGCACCAGGCAGAATCCAGGCTTAGAGGCAATCATCCCTTCTGTGCAATGATACTGAGCACCTATGATGTATGTGAACTTACTTGCCTGAGACCTTAGAGAGAAAAAACAATCACACTTTGAATCCACAGTTATCAGACAAATATAAATAAAATTCCTCCTGTTATTTGTTAAAAAACAGTGATGCCATTTCTATTTGTATGCATGACATTTTGTATTAAATTGTTTTTGTGCAAACCAGCAGTATCACTCAAGACACAGATAGTATTTCTTTGCCTATCTGCAGTCTATAATACTGAATATGAATTATTTTTCAGCATTCTTTTATCCCAAATAGCTTCATGTAACCTGTACATATGATTTCAGAGCCAGTCTCATGAGTCTTCCTAATACAGAGTAAAAACCATGTAAAATCTCATCTGGACTAAGAACCAAAATGCAGGCCTCTTTTCCTAGCTTTTGGAGATCTTTTTACATCGTGCTTCACTTCTCCTGCCTTACTTCGATTATATGAAAAATTAAGGCACAAGGACAAAGTCAGGCCCTTTGCAAGTTAGAACAGAGACGTTCTCACACACAGGGACATCCAAAGGGAGATGCCAAATAGTCAGTGATTTTGCCAAGCCCAGTCTTGTTCTAGCAGACAGTGAAGGGGGTGGGTGCAGATGCTCAAAGCTGAAGGCAGCAGGAGGCAGCCACAGTGAAACAGCTCACGGGAAGGAGCACACCACTGAAACGCCTCGGTCTGACAAAGCCACTGCACAGGAGCTCAATACTATGTATTGAGACAGTATTCAGAATGCCCAAATCACAACCACAAACCTCTGGTTTTCAGGACATTCAGATGCTGTTATATTCTCCCCCATTCTCTAAGGTACATTTCAATGTGAAGCTCTGAATGTTAATGTGATCGTGTTCTAAGGGTGCCTGTGTTTACAGTATTTTTATTATGGTCAATTATAGTGATTCAAAAGAAGGCATTAGCTTCCCAGCTATTAAAATGATTATTAATTATCAAATCTGTTGTTGAGCTGCAATTGATGATCAGTAAAACTGAACTCCAGTGCATAGTTAATAGCAATCTGTTAAGATAAAACTGAATTTTTTATGTCCCCGATGCCTTTTAACTTTCTATGTATTGAATGAATATATAGAAATGTATTTCAATTTAGCTAGCCTTTAAAAGTCATGCTCAAAACAATTACCAGACTGGAGAGAAACTGCTAGTATGGTATAGTAATTTTTGCAAAACTGTCTTACCAAATCTAATAATGCATTTCTGTGCTGATATTGAAGATTGAGAGTTACAATACCTTTGCTGTCTGTTTTTAAGTAATTAGGCATGTATTCATCCAAGAAAACCTACGTATGTGTTCTTTGCAACTCATATTTCCACAGATGCTGTGGAAAACTAGCGATGTTAAGTCTCTCAAGTCCAAACAGTTTTATCATGCAAAAATAATTTAGCCATAAAATAAGGGGAAAAAAATCACAGCATACTTTTAGTAAGCAGACAATTGAACACAGTATTTTGGTTCTCCAAAATGACATTCTATCTTTTAGGCTTTGTGTCTGACTATCACATTTGAAATAAAGGCACCTGTTTTTAAAATCTACTGGTTTGTATTTTAAAATGCCCTGGTAAATGCTCACCAGATTCCCCTTGGATAGAGAGTCATTGACCATCTTCATATTCTGAAGAGCTGGAATTTTTTGTTGTTTTGTTTTGTTGGGGAGTTTCTTGGGAGGTTTTTTTTTGTTCGGTTTGTTTTGTCTGGGATTTTGTTTGTTTGTTTGTTTGTTTGTTTTGTGGTTGTTGTTGTTGTTATTGTTGTTGTTGTTTTTTGTATTAAATCAGTATTTTTCTTAGCATCTAGGTAATATCCATGTTTCCCAGAAGATACTGTTTTTAAAAATTGTGCTACAGAGGTATTATTGAAAGAGAGATCTTTCCAGAATGCCTGTTTGATAGCCTGTGCCATCAACAGAAATGTTTGTAGCAGAATACCTGTGGATTAGAGACCGGATGGAAGGAAATGGATGTACACACCCTTCTTTCACTGTGGAAACTAGTATACACAACTGAATTGTGCAGGTCTCTGAAATACAGAAATTAAGTGAGTCACAGTTACATTTAGCTGACATTTTTTAAGTCCATTACAAAGATGGCTATAAATCCTAGTGTGGATAGACTGTTCAAGACCAGCAGGCCAGGGCTGTGAACCCTGAAATCATTGACAACATGAGTGCTCCCCAGACAGTGAGAAACAGAGCTATAAAGCTGTAGAGGGTTATAAGGGGTTTGTTTCTCTATCAATAATATTTTTGTTAATCTAACCTTAGAGATATGCGTCACAGTCCTGCTTCACACATAGAGGTGATAGCAGAATTATTATAATATAAAACAATAAAAAGAAGGAATGGATACAGAGAAAGAAACAGGAATGCCTATCAGAGTGACAAACTAGGAAAGTATTTTTCTAAACAACTTTGGCTACTGCAGCAAAATAAAGGTTACTAACCTGGCAAAGTTCAGCTGGAAGCATCAACCTTCAGAATAAGCCAGAACATTTGGAAAAAGGTATGTTAGGGTACAAAACACCCAAAATCCCAAAAATAAGATTAAAAAAAAATTGAAACAGATGAGTTCTAGATAATATATTTCAAATGTAGGAAATAAAATCTTCTTAATTACCTAAAATCTTTCCATATTATAGTTTGCAACCATTTTCAAGCTGTTTTCTTTGCAAAAAAACCCCACTAAATTGGTAAGACTTTATTGAATTTAATAATGTATTCCATCGAGCAGGAAAACAGAACAGGAAAGGCAAGCACAGAGTCCAAGCAGCTGTGTCTGTTTACCAGAAACAGCTTTCACTGAAAAACAGTAAGATTTCCCATTCATGTATTTACAGAGCAGTCATTCCAGGACCCGTTCACCTTTTTTAAAATTCAAAAGAGCTGAAATACTTTTTAATTTTAGATTTATCCTATTTTTTGACATTCAGGAATTACTGAGGTAGCACAAAGTGTCCTTCCCTTGGACAATTCCAGATATGGATAGGATAAAAAGTATGTATCTGTTAGCAGACTCTCTCTGGGTCCTAAGTCCAACTACAAGCTTTTTGAGACATATCATTTGCCAAATTCTACTTAGAATAAAGAGCTGTTTTCCATTTGTTTTACCTCTGGGTAGCTGAAGAAGATCAATGCACTTGATTACAGTTTGTACATTCATATCACGGAACCCATTTTATGTTGTTAATAAGAACAGCCTGACATTAGCTCAAAGAGAAAACCAATCACTTAAGCTCTTCCCATTTACTTAGTTTTTAAGTGCCAAATGTTATCTCCTGCATAGATATTCATAGGGAATGAGCCAAAGGGGACATGAAATTCTGTGAGCTTCCCTTAGCAAAGTTTTCTTCAACGTTTTTCTCTGAAAGGTGAAGTTTTGTGGGCTGTGAATTGACCAGGTGACTGCCTCCTGCTTTCTTTTTTTGCTGTTTTTCTGTCCTCTTGTGAGCCATCCTTGTACATCTTTGAATGGGGTACAGAAAAACTTCAGCTAAGCCCCACCAACCCGATGTGATTCAGTGCGTGCTTGTATAGATGTAGTTGTATATGAAATGCACTTGTATGAAGTTATACATAGTTATCAAGTATCCAGGACACTGATAGAGATTAAAGTGTGTCAAATCAGGCAGACAAGATGTTAGCAAGTTTCACAGGGATGCACATTGACACAAAGGGACTGGCACTATTTTTGTACTGGTCACTGAGCCACGGGCCAGAGGACAGCAAAATGCACCAAATGCTCCTTACTGTGTGCTCTGTGCATCCACATGATGACCCTGGGCTGGCTGTAACACAGCAACCTACACACCCTGCAGGGCCTTCCTGCCCTTGATGTCAGGCCCCTCTGGGAAGGACCTTGGCCAGATTTATCTGCCCTGTGTCATCCATGTCACATTGTCAGAAAGTGTTATGGGATACATGGCAAAGCATCCACAAAGGCAGGAAAGGGCATTCCTCACTGCCCAAAAAAATAAAGGGACAAATCTGTCTGGACCTTCAAAAATGCATCAGCTGGTACCCCTGTAGAAAAATCAGCTTAGCCATGGAAGCAAGTTTCAATAGGACTTGCTCCAGTGCACTGACTGTGATAAATAAGCTGAAAGAATTGAAGAAAATCTTCAGTGAAAGACTAGGGATTAGGTAAGGGAAATATGCTTGCTTCTTGTTTTGTACATTTGCTCTTTAGGTACGCTGCCCTAGGGGCAAAATAATAAATGAGATTTTGATCTGGAAAACCTTTGAATGTGTAGCAATACGGTAATACAATACAGTGCTAGGATACTTAATTCAGCTTTTCATGAGGTAGATGTTAAGAAAGGCTACCCACAGAGGGGAAGAACTTGGTGAAACTAAACACGAAATGCAGGTTTTTTTGCTCTACACTGTTAAGATTGATTCCTACCCAAGCTAGCAATGTCCTCTCTATTGAAGTCTAATTGCAGGCCTACGTAAGTCATGGTAGCTGGTTTATTGTGCAGCGATCCCTCAAGCTGCTGCTGCCAAACGCCAGGAAACCGTGTTACAACTTTATTATATGGGGAAGCTGAGGTTTAGAGATGACAATGAAGGTAGGGGGAAGACTGATTCCATCCAGAAAGCATATCTCCATCTATACTGAAGTATATCTCGTGTATATATATTGAACAGATATCAACTGTCCCACAAGAATAACAATAGGATTATGTATTTTGGTGAAACACATTTATGCTTTGTACATGCAGGGCAAATATTTATACTTTAACATTTTGTTTTGCACTACTTAAAATTATTTTTCCAGATTAAATATGGGGTAGGAGAGTCGCATTACTCCTAAGTAAATACATGTGAAATTTAATTTGAGAACTATCATGATAAAGTAGGAAACTAGAGAATATTTTTCTACTATTTGTGTCATTTATCTTCGATAAAAATACAGGCCTTTGCATAAAGCATTGTTTATTGCATCTCACTTTTAATAAGAATACAGTCTCCTTGTGTGTTGTCAGTTCTGATTTTTAGGTTTTTGGGTTTTTTTGGTTTTTCATTTTTTTGTTCCCTCCTTCCCATCTGCACTGAAGCACTTCCCAGGACAATTCTGCCAGGAGGGCTGGAGAGCAGCTGTCTCCACAGTGCAAGCCAGGGGTTTGCCAACAGGGCATGTTTCTGCAGGTTTCATTGGTCTTCCTCCCCCTTGCTTTTAGGTGTGATCTCATCTTTTTTAAAATGCTAGGTATAATTTAAACCAGGACCATGGGACTTCAGCTTTCCCCTGAGCAGCTAAACAGTATTTGTATTTCTCTACACTGATAGTCTTTATGAAGGTATTATATGGAAGCTCACTTTCAAGCAACTAAAATGACAATATAAATTCAATGCTGTGGCAGTCATTTATCACTTTATGATAATGCCAGAATATACAAATGATAAGAGAGAAGGGCTCAGGGAGAAACCTGAGGGGGGTTTATCATTTATTTATGTACTTATGTAATACGAGGGAGTAAGTGATGAAGGAGGAATACAAAGACATTTCATCTAGCATGTTGATTTAGTACTTCCCCCTCCCTGATCAATGACCTCTTTTATGTTTAGAAGAGACTAAACACTCCAGAGAGAAGTGTGTGTCTTCTTTATTAAACATAGTCAGAAAAACAGATAGGCTTGGTTATACTGTTAGAATTAACTCTGTGAATAAGGTATAATCATTAATTCTTTGGCTAATGTGTATAATCCCATAAATGGCACACTAAGTTTAAAAGGGATCTCTCTCACAGAGTACTGCAGCTGTAAAAAGATATATCAGCAAAAAAGAGGGACTGAGGAGTACAAGAATATGCAGGATCGTAACCCAGGTGCACACTGATGCATGATGAAAGGAGATTTAAAATAACAATACAAAATGTTGAAGCACTAATCTGTTGGCAAGCATTGTAAAAGAATTTTTTTCTTTTTAAAAAATATTATGCTAAAATAAGCCATTAATTTTATTTCCTCTTTTGTGCAGTTCTAAACTAGCATTCAAAACTAGGTAGAAACATATGTCATATTCACCTTTCAGCCGAGTACTAGTCTAATCTCTAAATTCTTTCTATTTATGACAGACTGACAATAATTTAATCACTGTGAGCTTCACGTTGCTCTTGTTTCTTTTCAGTGGAATAAAAGAAAACTCTGCTTAAGGTAATGTAAAAGATAAATGCTATATATAGCATCATATTTGTCTTTGTAGGGTGGCAGCTGCTCACCTTGCAACTGTAGAGTTTATAGTGATGATAGCTGGTAGTGTACAAGACATATGTCATACATAAAGCCTTGTGAACATACATACATTTCACCTATACATGTAGCCTTTTAAAACATTAAATATCCAAGAAAGTGACAGCTGATGTCTTAGATAACACAGCTCAGGCTGAAAAAAATGCCCTACTTAACTGAATATATGACTGTCTATAGTTAGGTAAGAAGTTAGCTGAGGAAAGCAGAGATTATAGCACATCCCTGTGACAAATCCAGCCTCATAGTGTTTCAAACCCAAAGCAACACCCACCTATCTGTCTGCTGCCATTTTAGTTGATAAGTAGAGTTGACACTGAGACAGATATATCAAGAGAAGAAAATATTAGTCTTTTTGAATCACAACAAATTCTACCGTATGTGTTACAGTGGCCTTGTACACTCTGCAGTAAAGCAGCGATAAATAACTCAAACTGATCCCAGTCCCGTTAAGTGCAAGCAATAACTTGCAAATGCCAGATTGTCATCCCAGCCTGCTATTTCTACATGCTAGTCTTCAAATTGACTTTGGGAATACAGAATTTGTGTGAATAAGCTGCTGATATTCCTCCCTTCATTTTCTGAGCAAACACAGGGAGGCTGCCAGATCTTTGAACTTTGTGGGACTGCTGGTGCTAAGAAAACTTAACAGAGGTGCTGATTTGGTAGGATTTTGTACTATATCAGTGACCATTTGGATCATATTGGCTGCAAGTATCCAGATGTTGGGCACAGAGGGTGGAGAGGAGGCTTCTAGGGCAGGAGATTGGGACTGTCCTGTGCTAAAAACAGCAAGTTCCAGCCACTCCAAGAGAGCCACCATGGGACACAGCTGAGCCCCCCAGACAACATGCTGGCACATCTAGGTAAGCATATCTAAAAAAGGGAAAAATGTTGTGCAGGCACTGTGAGAGAGGAGTAAGGAAAATGGCAGAGAAACAGGCCTGTAGACACCAAAGTGAGGAGTGAGGAGGAGGTGCTGCAGGTGCAGGAGCAGACATTCCCCTGCAGTCCATGGTAAAGACCATTGATACACAAGTTATTCCCTTGCAGCTCATTGAGGTCCCCATTGGAATATATAACCACAGTTCAGCCCATAGAGCACCCTGTGCCACAGCAAGTGGATATATCCTGAAGGAAGATACAGGCTGTGGAGACCCCACACTGGAGCAGGCTCCTGGCAGGAGTTGCAGCCCCTGGAGGGAAGTCCATACAGGAGAAATTTTCCTGATGATCTGCAGCTGGTGAAAGACCCATGCTAGAGCAGTATGGTCCTGAAGGACTGTAACCCATCGAGAGAATCCATACTGGAGAAAGTCCTGATGACTGCAATCATTGAGAAGGACTGATTTTGGAACAGATCATGAAGGAATAAATACAGTGGGAGGACCTTCAATAACTCAGTCTGTCCCTGACAGATTGTACCCAGTGGAAAGGAGCCACGCTGAAGTAGTTTGTGGAGGACTGCAGCCCCTGGGAAGGATCCATGTTGAAGCAATTGAAACTGAGAGGAGGAAGAGGGAACTCATGGACTGACCATATATGCCCTGCTCTGCTCAGAAGGGAGGAGCAGAAGAGTCAAGAAGGAAGGAGTGACATGGACTATGGGAAGAAGGGAGGATGGTGGGAAGATGAGCTTTTAGTTTTGACTTTGTTGCTTAGTGTTCTGCTCTACTTTTAATTGGCAATAATTGAAATTAATCTCTCCCGATCTGAGATGGTGGCAACTGCCAATCAATATCCCCATATCCTAGTCTTTATCTTGAGCCACAAGCTTTACATCTTATTTTCTCTCTTTGTACTGTCGAGGAAGTGTAGTGAAGGAGGTGAAGTGAAAGAAGAGCTTGGTAGACATCCAGCAGACAGTTAAATTCAATCCACCGGAGGGATATTACTGAAGTATTTGTATTAATTTCATTGTTTATTTATCAATATCCTTGTGGAAGATGGAATTATTGTTACTAGTGCTGTCATGGCTTCTACTATCTCATAAGACCCAAGGATTTTCAGACATGCTCCTGAAATATAAAGACAGGGTATTTCAAAACAGAGGCAGATGTTATAATAAAAATATCTGTAAGTAAGCTGGGATTTCTTTTCTGTCTCCAAAAGAAAGCTACCATGTTCCAAAAAGAGAAAATATTCTTTCTACAAACAGCAGAATAGCTCAGCTGCAAAGCTGCAAGGAGGAGCACACCCAACACTATGTATACCTTGGCTGCATTTTCTTGACTATAAAGATTGTTTCAGCTCCATTTGAGGTAAAAAGATTTGTTTACTCTTTCTTATGGCACAGGAAGAGATTAAGAGACTATATGTTTTATATACTTTTCATTAGTCTTCTTAGGGGATCCTATTTCCCATTCAGAGAAGATATTTCAGGCTGCCAATATATTATAGACCTCAAGAGTACATTCAATTTCCTGGCTCCAGATCTAAGAGCTGGCTCCACCCCAAATCTATACCAATAAATGTCTACAAAAGCAGCAGCACTTCCTGATCTCATCCCATTCTCATTCGCACAGAAGGAAAGCACAAGCCCAGAGGGCAGATTATGTCAGGAACATGTGCTCAATCTCAGCACTTAAGGGTCCTGGAACATGAAGTTCCCTGAACATAACTGTAGCAAGAAAATGTAGACAGTCTTAGGGACTTTGAGGCCAGTAAAATATTTAGAAAAATTTTAGGTTGCTGGTCCCACCGGTGGAATCGTGTTCGATGTTCTGCACACTGAGACTCTCCATACTGGCTATGAGAAAAGTCAGTTGCTCTACACAGGATGAAAATGGTACAAAGCTCAGAAGTGGTGCAGCTGAATTTAGACACTAGGATAATGTTGGCAGGAGCATTAAGTCATGAAAATGTTTGCAGGAGCATTAAGTCACGCTGGACTTGGGCAGGGTTCTGGTGGATTTCAAGAACCACCTCCACCTATTCGGCATCCACATCTTCAGACTTCCTAGTGAAAATGAGAGATTGTCTCAGTATTTTTTAAATGAATAGAGATAATTTCTATCTTCAGAATTATAGGAGGAAGGAGTGGATGTTGTGTTCCTCCCATATTAGAGTTTAACGATTTAAATATTTACTCAGGAAATGAGAGCAGAAATATGTGACGTCTAAGTACAGACACAGCTGCATGTGTTATGTGCAGTTTAGGACAGCTCAAGACTGATGAGAGCAGCTGGTGAGCCCAAACCCTCAACTCCAGGAAGACAAGGACTTTGTGTGGCCTCTCTACTCCCTATCCTGAGGTTTTCCCAACATCAGATGGCAAACTCAGCGAACTCCATCCTGTAGTGGAAGCACACTGGGGATCTGTTGCCATCTACTCCCATTGACAACTCCCACAAGGCAATCTTTCCAAAAGCAGGAGAAAACTGTGATGTGCCTGACAGCCAGATGAAGGTGTTATGTATTTAGCTGGTGGATTCAGGAAGGCTGGCCATGATCTGTGATGCCATATGCAGACACTCTCAGGAAAGCTCAAGTAGGAAAGAAGCAATGCTATTTTTGCTGAGAAAGTGCCTGGTGATCTTTTACTACTCTGTAAAAGGACTGTGACTTTAGCAGCTGAATTTGCAAGTCACACTTTAAAGCATCAACTGGTTTTTGTGACAGTCTCAGAGATCACATGTAAGACTGAGATGCTTTGTGAGCTCAGAGAAAAGTTTACTTTAAGAACTCGCACAGACATCAGACAGAGCTGTCTAGGCAATTCAAGATTGCAGGCCTAAGGGGAGCCAAAGTGCCTGGGAAAATATCAAAAGTACCATTGGCCATCTGGAATGAGATGCACTGCTTTTTTGTGAGTAAAAGTTTCAGGTATCTACAAACTAGATGGCATGACTCGAGTTGCCAGTCTCGCAAAGTGAATGAACAAACATTAAGTGAAATGAATTATCTACAGCATTTTTCTACGCAGGTCTTCCACTCCTAAAAACATATAGAAGCCTTTCTGCACAATTTCTTACAGGATGCTCAGAAATAGGCTTCATTTATGAGTTCATTCCCTATCAGCATTTTCCTCAGATATAATGACAGGAATTGTTACATTCATTTCTATTAAAGTAAGTTATTTTTAATATCTAAACATGTAAATAGAAATTTATATGGTTTTAAAAATGTCTTTTCTGCAAAATCATAAGAAGCTACATAAAAATATGTGCTTAGGCCTGTTCATTCTATCCTAGTGTATCTGCAGAGATGCAGGAAAGCTCACACTTTGAAGAAACTAATCTCGCAGCAGCGGCTGCACGAGGAAATGGTAATTTGGCTATGTAATCAAATTGCAATGCATTCAGTTAGCAGATGTGAGCAAATAAACAGAAAACCAAATTTAGATTTTGTGCCAATTGCTCTTTTATATGTGTGCTTGTTTTTGAGGACTCCCTATGATTTTTTCTAATTCGCTTGGTGGTGGTAACAGCCTCAGATGGTGTTGCACAGCTTCCGGTGCAGCACTGCGGTTTGCCAACAGACGGCATGATGCATTTCCATTATCCCATGTCTCTCCAACAAGATGACTGTCTGTTTGCTCATCTCTGAAAGAAACCCAAAGCACCACCCTAGGCCTCAGCTCTGCAAAGATTTAAACGTGTTTGAATTTGCATACGAGTACCACTAAATCTCATCTGTCCTGCTGTGTTTAAGAGTTTATTTTTTTCCACTGTGGTAAGGAAGCAGCTACCTGTAGCTATATAATGTCAAATTATTTAGATATATCATCAGACAGAGGAAGAAAATTCTTGATCTATTTTTATTAAACCTATTCACACTGTGTTATACAAAAAGCTAGCCAAATACATTAAATTTCATGTCAATATTGTCCTGGACAAATAAGTCAAAGTATTATCTAGCTCTGCTCTGCAAATATTCAGTGCAATATGTTTCCTGAATTTCTTTCTTTACTTCTAGCCTGCACAGCTGAACTGTTGCATGAGAAAGATGTTACATGAACTTATAGTGTGAAATAGGATGCAGGATTGTGTGAAATACTGAAAATACAGTGAACACCAGTGCTGGACATGAGCAAGTTCTTGGCTGTATAGTTTGAGCATAGACTCTAACTATGGAAGTATGACAGATCCTTCTGTGCTTTGAAATTAGCAATTTAAGTTATGAAATGAATTATTCTTGAGAAAAGACTTTTTTCAGGACATTTTTTTCTGATGGCACAGAAGAAGCTATGACATTACCTACATGCCCAGAGGAGCAGTAGGAGAAATGGAAACCATGTTAGGAGTTAATTTTGTATCTCAGTAAGATTTGGAGGTTAATCTTCAGTTTCAGTGTGTAGGTGGCAGAATATGTGTGAAATAGGGTACGTGCAATGAAATGCTTTACTGAACTGCAGAAATGTGCATAACATGCTAAACAGGACCAGTCCAGATCATGTGCTGGAGGGTCGGTGAATACAGAGGCCAATGCTACTCAATTTTCATTTAAGGAAAAAAATCTCATGAACTCTTCCCAGTTTCTTTTATGCTTCTTATTAATCATTTCAGCAGAAATGCTGATACATGAAGCTGAAAACAAAGATACCTGTCTGTTAGGCTGTCCAGCCTGAAGGTTCAACTGCTAAACCTCTTGCCACCACTTCCCAGGAAATGGAATTTGCTGTTGGCATATAATTGTTGCTCTTGATGACTTTATGTCTTACTATAATCAAAGATATATTGTGTGTTTTGCTGGTTTGCTACCTTGCTTGAAGGCTTCAGCTTGTCGGGGTTAAGACCATTTAAAGTATTCCAGTCTGATTTTGAAATGTCCTGTTTCTTTCTCTAATCCTTTTCAGAAATGTTAAGAGTGTTACATCAATAGAAATACCTTTACCAAAAAAAATCCATAATGTCATAAAAAATATTAACTTAGGTCGACAGTATTTGTTTTGTGTAAACCCACACAGACTGATGGTAATTATATTGCCTTATTTCACTTTTTCAAGTCCATTTCAGATGTAGTGTTATTTTCTTTGGGATCAATACTGGGGTTAGCTTGGGTCATCAAGCAGAAAACTACAAAGGAAAACAGGTCAAGGCCTAATCATTCTTCACACCCTCTTCTCCACCAATTACTTAAAGTGGAAAATATCTAGAGATCTTGAATTACTTTCCATGACAGTCTGATCTGAAGTCTGGATTTCTTCTTGGAGAATGAATGAATTTTTGTGGTATTTTCATGTTCACTGCTAAGACTTCAGTCCCTTCACTTGTAAGTGTGGTGTTCTCAGAGGAAGAACACATTAATCCCTGGAGAGGCAAGAAGTTAGGGGCATTTCCATTGTTTGGACTACAGGAATAACGACCCTTCAGAACTGGAAAAGGCTTTGTTCCTGAGGGAGAATGTTCACTGGAAAGGATGGTGGAATATCCTTCACCAGATTTTAACAATGATTTCTCTCTTACTTTTCTGCAGACATAAAAGAAATGGTGCTTGTTTGAGGAAAGGGCAAGGAAAGAAATAGTATAGGACTCTTCTCGACGAGATGGAGTCTATTAGAAGCAGAGAGACATTGACAAATGCTTTAAAGATTTCAGGAAGAAAGATGGTCACTTCTGTGCTCTAACTGACAAGACTTTGTTGAGATGACATTTCTGATACAATAACTTTGCTTCTTTATCTACAACTGCACTTAAGGGACAGTTTATTTTAGAAAAGCTACCATGTCTAGCTGTGACTTACAGTTAGTTTCTACAATGTCCCTTTACAAGAGAAGATCTTTATTCAGCATAGATTTAGTTCTGTGAAACAGGTCATGTTTTAAGCAAATTTACCCTCAGCACTGGAGTCCAAGAAGCCAGATGAACAGAGAAATACATGGTGACTAAACGTAGAGAAATCTTTAAATATTTATACAGAAAGGGTAGGTAAAACAAATAAACAATTAACCAACAAAATGCATAAATAAACAAAAAATCAGAACCATTTGGACAAATTTGTGATTAAGCTTGAGTTAGTGTGGAAGAGCAGTAAGAAGCAGTAAGGTTTGGATACTCTCTAAGGTTTGGTTTCTTAGTAAGGTTTGGATATCATCTATGCTCATATTTTCCAAATTCAGAATAATGTGCCAAACAGCACATGAGCAGAAGGCAGGAGACTACAGGGTTCTAAACAGACATGAGCTAGTAAGCTTTCTCTTGGCAAAGTGGTAGAGCTTTGTGTGAGTATACTAAGCTGGATGTCTTCACATCTTGGATTAGAAGACTTCTGACTTTTTTTTCAGACAGGATTGCTAGGGTCAGCAGGAAAAGCCGTCACTAGAAACATGTTACTTTGAGAAAGATCTCTGGATTCTAGTAAAGACAGCAAATAGTCAGATGGTATGGATTGGTTTTTGGACTGCAAGATTGCAGTATCACTTGATGTTATATCTACTCCAGATAAGGACTGAATAAGATATAGGGTGTTCATGGAAATGGACCATATACTGTAAAAGTCTCTTTCCTTTGTTCAGCCAGATGTAATCCATCAATTTTCAAGTCGATTTACAAAACCCTTTGCAGATTTCATGGATGAGACAAGGACCGAAATAATGTCATTAAAGAGACTATTATTGCTATATATTCTGATCTACCATAGAAACTGGTAGCTTTCCTAATTAAGATACACATTTTTATAACAGCTTTTGTTGGCTCTTTATGATGATATATATTGTAGATTGCTCGGTTTTTTTTATTTTAAGGAAACTGAATATTAAATAAATGCTTATAATAAAGCTAGTTGTTAAAGCTTCTTGAACTACTTATTTTTCATGCCTCATTTTCTTGACTGTGAGCCTCCACAGATTCAGTCACCATAATCGTGGCTCCTCCTAGATGATGTTCACCATGCTGTGGAAGACAGCAGGCTGCCTTATTTCTCCAACAAAGAAGTTCCTATCAAAACACAATACACTTGTACTTCTTCACACTAGTAGTCATCATTCATTTTTGTTTATTCCTAATCTCTTTCCCTCTGATGTTTTGAAGTACTTATACATCTCTACATCCAGCAAAGCTTTAAAGCTCAGCAACTGACACATTTGCAGACAAATAGCTCAGAGGAAGCACATATGAATTTATTTTATGAAGTGCCTCCAGGTGATTAAGCTTAAGGCCAAATTCTGCTCCTGTGAGCAGAAGTCAAGAAGAAGTATTTTGCCTACAGGAACTGTGGGAATCTCTCCTTTCTCACGCTGTCAGAAGGTCCTGAGGTACCAAGGCCACAGCTGCTGTCACAATGCTAAGCTTGAGGCAGCGTAGTTACATAAATTACAGCTTCTTATCCCTTATGTGTTTCTAAAGCAATAAATGAATTTTTCAAAAAAGCCTCTGTATCCATCCTTTCCAGAGTTTTGTGTATTTGGATGCATCAGGCACTGCACACTTAGTTGTCCTAGAAGGTTGCTGCTTCCCAAATCTCTGTGACCCAGTGGTCCTACTATGTCATGCAGCCTTTTTTGTCCTGAGTGGGTGTGATTCTCCCTCTCACAAAATCAGCAGCTACTTTAAATTAGGACGTGGCCCTGAATTTCAGGAAATTACCTCACAGAAAGATATAACCACCATCTAGGTATGATAACCATATCTCAAATGTGCATTTACCTCCAGGCTTCAGCAGAAAATAAATATATATATATCTATTGTATCAATACAGATGCCTCAAATTTTCTTCATGCTATGTGAACTCTGTGTGTTACAGTCAAACCTCTTTTTGATCACTCTTCTCATAGCTCTTAGGACTTGCTGTTCTGAAGTTGTTCCTGCCCAGAAGGACCAATATACAACACTCCCACTTCAGATTTCCTACCATGCTCCTATGCTTCCTTGAGATAAATTCCAACTAAGATGTTTCAAGATTATTTAGGTAAGTACTTGATTATAAAGGACATACATATTTGTATTTGAACTTTTTTATTAGTTAATTGATGTTAGTCTGTTGCAAATTTGGGACTACATTAAGCACAATACAGGTCGTCATCACCAGTACTTAAGTAAAATTCCTATGTAGCTTTAAATCACTGTCTTCCCAAACCTCATGCCAGGGGCCTGAACACATTCTCAAACAGTGGACTTCAAGTGTCTGCCAAGACTTGGCTTGCTGGGAGATGACAAGGGAGCTGAGGTCATGCAGCGAGCATTGCAGCATTGCATGTCCATGCCTGGCCATGTACTCAGTCAATCCAGAATCCAGCCTACACGTTTGACTTCTTCACCTCACTTTGGGGTTCTCTTACATCTGAGTTGCAGACATACTTAAAGAAGAAGATGGATGTTCCTCTTTCCAGAAGGAACATTTCTCAGATTTTCTTGGAGATATAATGGTTATATATTCAGCAGCTTTTTAATAGAGATGTGCCTAAACACTGTTCATGTCTACTTTAATGACCAGTCTCAGAAGGAAGGTGATTGAATTGTTGCTATATATTTCCAGAGTGTTTTTTTTTCATCTGTCTCCAGCTCAGTGGAGTTCTGATGGACATTTTCCTATTCAAAGCTTTTACCTGCCACTTTACCATCAGCCCTTCTGCTGCACTTATATGCACGGGAATATTTAAGAAAGTTTGTTGGCAGTGACATATCCACCATATTGCAGCTGGTGTTGATCTCACAAATAATTCTGTTGTGCTTGCAGGGAATGGGTAATGGAATGGGCAAAACTCATACTCTCATAGAGACAGAAACCTCAGCACAAAAATGCAGTTAGGGAGCAGAGAAAACAGCAGAGTTGCTCTCAGCACAGAGATCACAAAAGAACTAATTTTCCAGAATGCCATTCCAAGCCCATGACCACAGCATTAGTAATGCTGCAAGAGTATGGACTGCACCTGAGCCCTGTGCTCATTAACCTTTTGGGTTAATGTGCAGCTCACAAATATAAAGGGTCTGTGTGTGTGCTGTAGGAGAATGGAGGGGTAAAAGCAAGAATGAGGAAAGGAAAGGAGGCGGAATAACTCAAGGAAAAACAGAGTCCTTTTGCTTCTGGAAATGAACCGAGCACTGTTTTTCTCCCATGCAAAATGGTAAAAAAATGAATGAAGAAAAGCATTCCAAGAGAGAAAGGAATTTACATAGCTATGACTTCTACTCCAATATATATTTAGATTATCTACCAACCAGATAATTCTCTGATACGGAAACAGCTAAATAGTAAAAATAATCGATCTCAGATTTGTCCAGATTCCAGACCTGACAGTCTTTATTTTCTCCTCAATGGCCAAGGAGAAGTGACCAGATGTCTCCATAAGATCGTACAAGTACCAGTTTTTAATGGACTGGCACGATGTTCAGTGATTTTTAATTCTTTTTTTTATTAAGATGCAGAGACATTCTATTCTTATTCTGCCAGTGATCCACCCTTGGTACAAAAATGGCTGATTCACAGACACTGCTCCTCCTCCTCTGTATGTTATATCTACAGTAGATGATCAAATTCTCATTAACACAGAGGAGAGTACAGCCTGGCACCTGCAAAGTATTTTCAAATATCGCTGCTTAATGTCTCTTGGCAATGCTGGTTTGTAACAGGAAGCCAAATAGTGGTGCAGCCAAGGATGCATTTCATGAGATCTCTATCTCCAGGCAATTTAACTTGGACAAAACAGACTTGGAATGCAGCTTCACTTTTCTCTGCTGCCCTGTGCTTGCTCCCATTTCACCCATTTCAGCATCCCTTTTTTCCTCTTCATCATGGACTCCCCTCACTATTGCCTCCCAACCTCTCACTTTCATCTTCCAGAAGGAGACTGGGCCCTTTGCAAAGATAATCTCACTGATTGAAAGAATAAGGTGACTGTTTCTGTTGCTGTTACATTTAAAGGACACACTCTGTTCCTGAAATTCATGCTGTTCAGGTAGGCGTGATCAATGACCAAGATTTTATCTCTTGGTTAAAGCTGAATCAGGCACAGCAATTAGGGATATCAGCATTTTGATAAGCACCTAGAGAGACCTTAATTTCTTATGGCCTTTTTATTAAACTAAGACATACAGTAGTGTTAGCTGTCTCAGGTGGTATTTAATACATCCCACTAGATATAATATTTCCTATATACAGGTTTTGGGGGGGTTTTGGCAGTTTCAACAGCCTCTAGTGCTTTCACTTCCTGTTTTAGTCAATAAGTAGAAGATGCTATTTGATCACTTTCCATTCAAGAAATGGCAGCGTTCAAAAAAAGAGAGTGCTGCACTGTGCTATCAGTGCAGCTTTTATACCATACAAGTTAATCTTGTGAAGCATCTTGGAGGTTTTGATCAGTCTAAAATACACCACATTTGCTTGAAATAGGACTTTGAAATTTTATCTCTGAGTTCTAAATGAGATAGTAATAAAAGCTTCTCCAGCTCTTTAATAATGAATAGAGTTATGCCATTTTATCTGCATAGGAATACAGTAAATGAAATCAAAGCAGCATAGACATAACTCTTACATTTTCAAAACTGCTAAGACAGCTCTGTGTACACTCCAATATTTCTTCCTATACATACTTACTGCAGAAATATTGTATGCTATATTGCTGTTTTCAAACTGAGTGCTTGCTGCTGCATTTACTGAACTCATACCTTATTAATGCTCCCATTCAATTTAGGATCAGAAAGGTCAATCCTGAAGCATTTGACAACTTTGGCAATGATTCATGTCTTTGATCTTATATTTTGTCATGTAATTAGTGCCAGTGAAGGTCCCACGGGTCCTTCCAGTTGCATACAAATGGAACAGGCACCTTGAATCTATTCAGTATAACCTAGGCTTGCCAAGTCTCAGCATCCCAGTTCTATGTATGTGAATGTTTAGACTCCAGCTTTGTCTCTTAATTCATGTATCTGCCTATTGCAGTCTAGCCTCTGGAAATAGAAATGACCTTCTGGAGACTGAAGTTTTGCTGCAGTTCATTGCTGACCTTCCATTGCTAGGTGGATATATAAACACAGAGTGTTTTTTTGTTTGTATCTACCTAATTAAAAAGAAAAGCATTAATCTGTCCAAAGCAAGTTAGTATAAGTTACAGGTCAACAGCATTTTTCTCTGGCCCTATAAGAATGATGCTAGAAGGGGTAATGTAGTATCTCTGCACCCTAACAACCACTGCCTGGGCAGTCTAGTACCATTAGCAACAGCAGTACTGTATTTCACATCCCTTGCACTCTCTTCTCTTTGAAGGATTGAACTCTTTCATCTGAGAGTACGTAAACAGTAATAAATGGCAGACCAGATTTCTGCTCTGTGGACGTTTCTCTGATCTGTGCTGGTCTCTGGGCTAGGCTGGTTGTCTCTACTCTTTGCTGCATCTTTTTCCCCAGCACAGCAACAAGCAAAATTGGTGTTTCTCAGCCTGCCCCCATGGAGCAGACCCTGGGCACCCACGGCAGGGAGGCTTGGAGGAAACCGTGCATCAGGCAGATGTGAGGCTGCCTCTGAAACACAAAGCATGCTTCATCCCTAATAATAGCTCATGCCTCAGCTACATGAAAGCTTTATTTTTAGAAAGCTGCCACTTTTAGAATCAGAAGTTTTTTGCTCAGATTAGTTCACATAAAAGATATTTATATGTTAATATTCCTTGTGGAAAATGCTGCTGAGGAGAAAAAAACAACATTCAGGTGAAATATCAGTCCTTGGCAGATACTTACTTAAATAGGTCTGGGTTTTGCTCTTTGTTTTTTTTAACAAATCAGTACAATTTTCAAGGAATGTAAACCTTTATGTGAGAATTGCCATTTTGTTGAAAGCCTGGTTTTCAAGGAAAGAACTTATAAAACTTATTTATTCATGCCTAACTTCAAAATGGACTCTGTAATGCTCAAAACTCCTACAGTTTTGTAATGAAAATTAAGCAGAATTCCTTTTTTAGAATGCAAGTTCCTGAAAAAAAATGCTTCCATAATAATCTTGAGTTTCAAGGAGTGGAAGTGGAATAGACTTGCATAGGTTAATAAATTTCTTGAAAATTCTTAAAACGGTTCAAAACCAGGGGTTTTTAATGGGGTGTTTTTTGTTGTTGTTTTTTTTTGGTTGGTTGGTTGGTTTGGTTTGGTTTGTTTTTTAATAAAATATCTCACTTTACTAAGATTATTCTCATGGTAAGACCTGGTTTATATTTTTTGAAAATTTAGTATTGACTTTGTCTTGAGTCTGTTTGTGAACATGTGGCATGGCTAAGTTGTAATAAATTTGGTAAGACTAAATAATACATTGTAAGTGTCTTAATATTAACCAAAGAGCTAATAGATTTTCCTCTGCTTTAGAAAGACAAGAAAATGAACTAGCCTTACATGAAACATCTGGGGACTGTAGGTATTCATGACGGTTTTGCTAGTGAACCAAAATCTTGATGTGGCCTTTCCCCTCCCTCTGTTACTGTTGCATTCAAAAAGAATCTGCCTACAATAAATTACCATTATTGCTGCTTTGCTCTTACATAAATCTTTTTCCTCCAAGGTGCTCTTGATACCTTACTAGCTTACATGAATCAAACCTTTTGTGATCCTCAGGAGGTAAAAGCTACCCAGACACTTGAAACTCTGTCTGAAAAAAATATCGAAGATACTGCAATGACAGAAGTTTTTCCCAGTGTTTCTGACCCTATCACTCATGGTTTTTGAAAAAGCTACTATGCCTCAATTTAAAACCTGAAAAACACATTACCACATTGCAAGCAAATATCAGTAAACTGGAAAATGTGTGTCACATTTTTCCAAGCAATTAAATGAAGCATATCTTCTATATATTAATAATCTATGATACATTCAAGTGGATATGCTCCATGCCTATCTCTTCTGATACACACCAAAGAAAATCATTCTTCCTAAATAATATTAATAATTGACTAACAACTGGTCTGAAGCATCAGATTAATCAACAGACACCAGACAATAACTACTACGTGTACTTCTAGTTTCTATCCCTGTTTAGCCAAGTACTTAGGCACATATAAATCACATCTCATTCCAGAGATAAGTACATGATTAAATGCTTTGCTGAATGGTGATGGACTGCTGAAAGAAGACACTGGGCAGTATTTCAGATCCTGACATCAGTCAGTACCTTATCCTCCAAAGATCCAAATAGAGATATCTATTAACTTTATGGCATTTTGAATCAGTCTTATAATATGCAGAGTTTTCAGTATTTTTGAGCTATTTTAGTCAATTGAGAAAAAGACTTCATATAGTTTGAAATTTCTGCCACAATATTAACGAAATAGTGGGCTTCTCTTCTGGGCTGCCACATTATTTAGTTGCTAACCCATTTTTTTTCCTGGAGTCTATATCAACCAGATGCTTTATGCTGCAGCCAGTTTTATCTCAGCCAGCAAACTAATTGTCACTACACACCACAGCAAAGAGAGTGAAGTAAAGGAAAGAGGTTCTCTTATGAGAAAAAAAGAAGCATTCTTTTCCCTCCACGCAGCTTTTTTTTTAAATGAAAATTCTGATCAAAGACATCCATTTCATACATTTCATCAACACATAGCATTAAGCTGTGACATCAACCCTTAAGTAAAATTTCTTCACCTGCTACATACCTGAAAGCCATCAACAATATTAAATCTTATGAAGTGAAATCTTTTTTGGTTACCCTGTGTTGGAGGATTGTTTAAACTGTCAACTCACATAGCTAAAAGAGGGAAAGGCAAGAACTCACTCATGTATCAAGGAACTACATGCCAGCAGATTATGATTTTATTTGTATCATAGAAACTTCAATCTCTCAAAAATGAGAGAGGAGAGAAGAAAATATAAGGATTATATTAATATAATATATTTATATTATATATATATGAGTTATAACCATAACCTTGGTTTTCCTTGAAATTCAATTCTGATAAACACAAATCCTCAGATTACCTTTGCAGCTTTGAACATGCTACCAATCCTGTTTGTTCAATAAAGCACTCTTCATTCTTTTACTTCTTTATAAACAATAGATTACTCAGCCACCATCCCTAAATTATTAAATGAGTTATGAGAATAACCATGTATTAAACGCTTTGCAAATTCCTCAAAATGCTGTTTTCCTGACATATTTCTTTAGCAGTACAATATCCAAATATGACAAGGAATAAAGCTCTTTGATGTAAAGAGCTGGTCCTATGGACAGATCCCCACTGGGCAGATGGTTATTTTTAATAGTCTGACCTAATTTCTTAGTAGTGAACCAGGGATAACACAAAGCCCTATGGTGGAAGTGGTCTATTGTGTTGCAGTAACATTAGAGAACACTAGATATTCATAACAGCTACATTTTGCTCGTCTGAGTTCAGTCTTAACAAAGCCCACAAACATTTACTGTCACAATCATTAAGGCTTCTGAAGATGAAAACATTTACTATGATTGACCCATCATATGATATCAAGCCAAACTAGACATCTTTAGGAACTGAGGTACGCCTTCAGAAAGTGTTTTCTCTGTGACTGAGTTACTGCTGATTTCCTTTGCAGCGTTTTCTTGCTTTTTTCCTATTTCCTCATAAACTTCACCAAAACTGAAGGTGAGTAAATCACATTATCTTTTTCTACTCTTCTCATCTTTCTCCCATTCTCATTACCTTGGTTCCTCTTCCATGTTTCATTTGACCTTTCCAGAACTACTAAGATCAGAAGCTGGTAATCAGTCTTAGTGAAAGGAAGAAATACAGACTACAGTTTTCAAGGGCATAAAATCTATTTTTGTTCCTATTGCATTCAGTGATGTTCGCTTTAGTTTGAACTAAAGTTGAGAGGAGAATCTAGATCACAACAAACAGATGACAGGAAGCTGCTATTTCAATGCAAAACAGCTGCCATTCCTGAAAAAACCCAAACCCCACAGAACACAAACAAAAAAAAATGGAGAAGAAATTTTATACAGTACTAGTTATATTAGCCTAATTTCAGCTTTGTATTTACCAGCTCTGCACTGTAGCAGATGGGAAATGCATTTGTAATGAAAACTAGTAAACTTTTCATCCTGAAATTCATTTAAAAAGTTGTCAAGGAAAGAATCAATGATCTACAGCCAGCTGTGTGTTAGCTAAAAAAGAAGTTTACAGACCCTATGCCCAAAGACAAGTAAGCTGCATCCACATCTTTGATGAAGCACAAGAAAGGTACTCTTCTAACAAACCATGGTGCTCAGTCAGAATAAGGGCTGTTTCCCCCACATGGATATATTTCTTATACGTTCCTGGTATAAGAAAATGCAATGTGTATTGGTCAGTTCACCACAGACATAGTACTCAGCATTTTACTTGTTTTGAAAGTGAAGCTGAAGTATAGTGGTTTCAACCTTATTTAGCAGTGTTTTTGTAAAGCGTTCAGAGAAAAAAAACTTCTAATCTCATGAACCCTGTTCAGTTACTATGACTGATCTTGTTAATATTCATCCTCAGTGCACTACACACCAAACTGAAATGCTGGGTAAGACTTCTCTATTCTCTATTGGCATGATACTCCATTGCTTTACAACAATATGAAAACAAGCTATAGGAAAATACAACCATTGAGTTTCCCTCTCTTTATTGAAAACCTCATTGTAAGGGTAGTCAATACTTTTGTGTATAAATTGTAACAGTAGCAGCAAAAGATTTGTCTCCTTCCAAACGCCAGTTGTGCGTCTTGTCTAGGATACTCAAAAGAGAGCATGCACTGAATGACCTGGAAATGCAGCTCTCCTTGTTGCACAGTGTTCAAGCCCTTGAAGATTTCTGTGGGTGTAGGCAGCAAGGGAAATTTTTTCCACGTAAATAATATCTTAGAGGTTTTCCTGTGAGAAGTTAAGGGGCTTTATGTTAACAAACACACTATGATTGAAGATAGCATTTATGACATTAACAGAAAATTACTCACTTATTTCACTGTAAAAAATGTATCTGAAGAGATATCTCAATAGTCTAGAGATCTTCAGGTGGACATAGGGGTCTATGTCACATTAAAAAGTAAATTAGGCAAGGGATTGGAAGAGGGAAGGCTCCCTAATTGACATGGCATCTACCCCTGGATGAACATTAGTTTTTATGTGTGTCTATTTCTGCTCTCATTTCCATTTGTTTATTCTATTCCGATTATACTGGTTTATGGCCAGAAATTTTTGTCAATATATGTTTTAAGTAGTCTGAAGGTCTGAAAATTCAATTGTCAGTGTCAAAGGCTTAATTTAATATATCTACTAAAGAACCAGTCTCATATTTCAGCGTAATATATTGGCAATTTACTGTACTTTTAAAGCTGAAGTGACTCTTGAGGATCTCTCAGGCAAGAAATCCTATAGCACCATAAGTAGAAGTCTAGTTAAAAAATCTACAGCTTCATTTCTTCACAAAGTGGAAGGAATGGTCACCATGACTTGGTCTGCATGTAGAAGAGCATATGCTTGTGGCAGCTGTTTCAGTGTCTCTTGGGAAATCTTTTATCCGGCCAGTTTTACCTCTTCCTAGCTGTAGTCCCAGATAAGCATCTTTTATACAATTGCACATGGATCAGTTATATATGCAGATATGCAGTGTAATTCAAATATTTAATCTTTCTTTGGAGTAAATTTTTTTTTTAAGTAATTAAGCAACATATGTCCAAATATACTCATATGTTTACAGTTAAGCATATGCTCAAGGACCTTGAAAAAGTAATATCGGTCATTCTACACAGGCAGAAGCAATATTAGATAACAGATGTCAAAGGAAAAAAAAAAGCATTCAGCTGGGACATGCCATACTAAACACCATTATATGTATTGTTTTCCTATACACAATTTTTTTAAGCAGTTCCTCTCAAAAATTAATGTGAATTGAAACAATCAAAAGTCTGTGTTCCACAGACACTTGATTCTGTTATCATGTCAAATAAATGAAATGTGCTTGAATGATATATTTTCTGTTAATGCTATAACTCATTCTTTAACCATGGGAGGTCTTTCCAATATCTAAGTATAATTTGTTTTTAACAGCTTGAGACTTCTTCTTCCCCTTTGTGATTTTTCTTTATACATATTATTATTATTTGATTTATATAGCAATGCTCCCTATGTGCTCATGGTGCTTCAAGAAATTCAATAGAGTTAAACTAAAAGGCAAGCAACTTCAATTATTTGTAAAAGAGAAATCTCTTAATGCAGTCTCTAGAAAGGGAAATGAATAGCAGCAGGATTCCCTTGGGTGTAGATTTTTGAGGCAAAGGTCACAAATATTTTCATCTGCAGAACTCTTGATCATCAAATCTTACTGAGGACAATGTGAACTGCAAGCATTCAACACAGTAAAAATCTACATCATATATATACCAATAATCAGAAATGAAAGGAGGGAAAAAATTCTATCAAAGTATAGATAATATAAGAAATAAACATTGCAGAACAAAAAAAAAACAAAAAAACACCCAAAACAATGGGAACATACACAACCAATGTCCTGAAAATCAAAAGAGCTGAGACCCAAATGGATGAAAGGTTTGCTTTGAATGCAAGTCTCATTTTCAAGAATATCTTTTGGGGACTAACAGGAAAAAAATGAATAATTCTAGTCTCTAGCTAGTCCAAAGAGATAAACAACATTAATCTGGGGCCAAATGGAGAATTTAAGACTTTCTCACAAAAATAGCTGCCTACTCCTTAAGTTCTATATTGTTTTCTGTGATAAAATGGAATATTTAAAATATTCATTTCCAAATGAATTTGAAATGAAAACAAGAAATCTTTTATACTTCTTCTTTAAAAAAGGCTGATGTTGTTATAAATACAGCAGCGATTTGTCAGTATGTCTTCTTAACTTAAAATGTGTTTTCCAAAAATTTCATGATGGAATCTTCAGTTCAAAAATAATCTGAAAGTAGATATCAGTAATGAAATTACAGACTTCAAACAGATAATATCTCATTTATACTGTGATCCATAAAAGCCATGTCATCTGGCCTGATAAACCACATCCTCACCACTTTTGACAACACACCAATTAGTTAACCAATTTATGTATTTGTTTTATGTGAATCCTGACCTATCTTGTGCTTTATTCCTGCCTTTAGCATATGTTTGTCTGTCCTGTTCTCTTCCAATTTTAATTCATAAATGTGTCCTGTTTTCAAATACTGGGTATAGTGGGATCTGGGTCAGACAGAGTGGCTTTTATGCCACCAGTATAAGGATAAAAATAATCATTAATTATAGCTCTAATGAAGACATTTATTTGATATGCAAAGCTTGGCAAGATGGTATACTGTGAAGTATTTTTAATTCTCTGTTAACTGTTTTGATCTCTACTAAGTCTATGTGCTTTATCTACATAAGTAGTTCTCCTGGAGCAGATTTTAAATGCCTAGCATTCTAAGACAAGTTTATGAAATTTTGCATTCCTATAATGCATGCCCTTCTTTCCTTTTTGTTTAAAACAGAAGAGCTGAACCATGAAGCCCCGACTGTGATAAATGTTCCGTGCTAATCAACACAAGAAAACAAAACAAAACAAAAAACTCTTAGTAAGAGATATATGGAGACAAACAACAAGTAATGACCGTTTGTCTTGACAGCAGGATAGCACAACATAAAACACATATTTGATATGTAAAACAGGAACTCCTAACGATATGTTTTTGCATGGCCTGAAGCATTCTCTGTTCATCTCATCAGAATATTTTAAATACACATTAAATTCTAACTTGAAGTATTTTTCATCCACTTGGAATTTCTTGATACAAATTTTCTATTTCAGCCAGCGTTCTGATGAACCCATTCTGTTCCATCATATACAAACTGGTAGCTTTTTATTTTGCAGCAGATACCAAATATGAATACTTGGTGAATGTGTCTGAAGAGCTTCTCAGAAATGTAAGGTAATCTGTTAGTTTCTAAAGAACGTTTCCCAGAAATAGCTATTTTCTTGATTATCCAAATTTTTTAATTTTCTTCTTTTCTTTTTCTTAAGTAGAGAAGATAAGAGTCCTCTTTCTGCAATTTTAAAATAGCCAGGAGGATAGTTTTAAATAAAAAGTATTGTGCTTAACTAGGTAGTGGGAGTGGACAGTAGAGCAGGTAGATCACAAAAAAAACCCCCTTATTCTCTTTTCCTATTTGCCTTGTTTTCCTTAGAATGTTGGAGAAGCAGACATACTGACTTTGATGATTTGGAATTTTCTGTCACACATTATTTTCTCTCTGAACAATTGAAATGCACACAGCTTTCATCAAAGTGGCTATTTATTTTAAATACTCCATTAATAAGATTATTGGCTGGATTTGAATTTACTTGTCAGTAGTAACATGGTGGGACAGCTGCACAAATTATGAGCATAGACTGTTCTCCACCACAGCCTATGCAGAGATTTATAATAAGCAAGGTGCCAGCTGAGTCACTCCCAAAGGCTTCCACTGATGCATATTCTCATTGTGTGGCAAAAGCCTCAGCTACAACTGCAATTGCTAACTTACAATGGAATCCTTATCCACAGGGATCAGTCACTCCACAAAAGAGGAGTAGTGAACAGAGAACCATTGACAGAGCTGTTTGGTCACCTCAAGGAAAGAGAGGAGGGAGAGAAAGCAACGTCTGTCAGGAGAAATTGGAAGGGATTGTTTTAATTCAAGATTATTTTGTGCCCCAAAGACTTTTTTGGGGCTATCCAACTACCCTAACTGAAGTGGCTCTCAACTCCACTAAGCTCAGCCCAACCTGGATGTTTAGCTGGTAATTTAACTGTAAATCTTGCAAGCCTCTTTTTTATTCCCTTTAGATGTAAGTCTCACTGAGAAGCACTTTATTAAAATCACCCTGCTTTTTTAACAATTTGAAAATATTTCAGTAATAACCAAATTATCCTAACTTTTTCCCCCTAAATTATATTCTTCTATAAGTTATCAATATTTCCTGCTGCTATGTAGAAAGTCAATCAAAAATATCAAACAAAGGTCTCTGTTGGATATAGAACTGCACTGACAATCAGTTGTGTCTAGCTACATTGAGTACAGGGAGTGTAGAAAATGCCTGTTTCTGGCAGCAGCTGAGCTGAGTTTGAGCTTTCCCCTTCCCATGTCGAGTGTGTCCCCCACTTCTAAATCATGTATAATAGCATATTTTTCACCCATAACTATTACTGCCGCAGGTAATTCAATTTCTTCTATGCAATATAATTATCTCTGGAGGAAACAAGAGGGGAAAGGTACCATTCTATCTAATTTTCTATGGCTTCCTCATCCAGAACATACACCTTCCCACCCCCTAAGCACAATGCTATACATTGTATTTTGTGCCACTGCACTGGTCACAGGACAAAATAAGGCTCATTTTTTCATACCTCTCTCTTCTGTAATCATGGTATATAAATCACAGCAGAGTTGCTAACAGTGTGTGACTGACAATCTTATTTGATAGACAATCTGTGATCCTTTCAGCCTTTTGCTAATAAGCTCATTAGGGTAGACGGGCTGAAAATACTTTCTGGGATATCGCAATGAACCTCAGCAAATTCAGTGCATGTCTGACCATTCAAACTTTAGAGAATCAATCTTTCTTCAATCAAAACTTTGTCAGGTTCTGCTGAATGTCTTCTGAAGGTTACCCTGTTTTGGTTTGGGTTTTTTTCTTCTTCTCTTCTTCTCTCACTTACTCTGGTTTTGGGGGTTTTGGTTTTTCTTTTTGTTTGTTTGTTTTGTTTTGTTTTGTTTTGTTCTTTTATTATGGATTTCTTCACAAGCCCTAAAATCCTTACAAAGTAATATAGGTCAAGGTGAAATGGTTCTGAATATATTTTCTTTTTTATTTTCCAGGTTTAGTTTTGGAAAACCTTTTAGAGGATTTTTGCTGCTTTTTAAGGTATGACCTTATTTTGGATGAACTTTTAAAACGCATTAATTTTAAGAAAAGCCTTAAAATACCTGCAGCCTAGTGACATTGGCATTTAGACTGAGGTTTCCAAAATGCAAATGGAAAACTACTTGATCAGTGACTGAATAAGCTACTTCATAGTTCCTCTTCATATTCTGAGTGTGGTCAGACATGCACTGAATAAAAATCCTATTTGACACACAAGCACATTTTGAGGCCTTGAAGTTAACTTGATAAAAAATTACTCTAAAAATAGCACTGAGATAATAAATACTTCTGAAGAATTCTGTCTGTCATAAGAAGAAAAGGAAGTCAGCACATCAATACTGTTGTAAATATTTCAAAGGTGATCTCTTTCTGGATTAATCAGTATCTTAAATGACCAATATGACTGAAAACTTACTGACTGAGCAATACTTATGTGACAGAAACCTAAAATATGTTCCAGAGAATAGGGCAGGCTAGTTTGCAAGTAGATTTCTTCCTATGCCAAGGGAACTATATTGTTTAGCTGTAGGGGGAACTGCAGCTCATGGGACTGCAGTCTCTATTTTTTGTGCTAAATAGCTGTGGTCATGTGTCCTCATGTGGCTGAAAACTGTCTTACAGGGTCAAGAACTATATCAAATATTTTGTTGCTGTTAGCCAAAAAACTGTCCATAAGTGTGGACCTCCTGCTTAATAAATCCAAATCAGTATAAAGGGAGTACAAAATTGTGTGCTTTCCTTCACTATAGTTTAGATTCATTTTTTTAAATCATCTTTGCCTGATTCTCCTGTTTCACTCTCCTGGATTGTTTTTATCTTTGTCATCCCCCTTTTTTTTGCACTTTTAATTTTTTTTTTCCTTTCTATGTGTTCCATAACAGTAAAAATTTCTCCCAGGAGAGGAGAATGTCTCATCCTGGGCTTTCCTTTTTATTCTTCTGCTGATGTTCTGCACCCTGAGCTTTCCTCTTATTATAGACCCTCTCACTTGCATTAAGCATCCCTTCACTCTTCCACTCCTCTTCCATCCAACACTGAAGTTTCTCCTCTTTCAACCACAATGGAACATACAGCTCAATAGTGATCATGAGGAAAGAGAGAGAAGTTGCAGGGCTTTTGTAACAAAACTACCAAGTCGTAGCAGGTTGATGTAAAGGAACAATAACATCAAGCATTAATAAAGAGCACTAAGAAATCAATGTAGATAGTGAAAGCAAAGAATTAGACAACTGCCTGCCTCAGGCCATACTTACAGATGCCAGGATTAGACTGTAACAACTTGATTGATTGATTGATGACCAGGTTGTCTATGTCATTCCTTCATCATCTTCCTTTCAAACTCCTTCCCCCATTTACCTTCCAGACTTTTCCTCCTTCAGAGGAAGGCTGATAAGGTTCAATATCACAAAATGCTGTTTATGTCAACTGTGTCACCAGAAAACCATTACCCCATTCCTTGTGGTAAAGGATAAGATAAAGATGCCTCCTATGGCATCAAGTTTGAGATAGTTTGAGGCTGGGTACTGAAGTCCAAGGGATCAATGCAGAAGTCCTTTACTCTTATGGTCACCTAAATCCTGACAACAAAATTGTCCATAAAAATCACCTTAGTCAGCTCCATATATTCTGATCTCATTATGACCCTCTTTCCATGGAATACTTGGTTACTTTGGAGATATTGCCTCCACATCTCCTGGGTTCTGTTTCTGCCTGACCTTTAACTCTTCCTGGCCCAGTGGCCCAGTGGCCCAGTTTCAGTATGCTCACCACATATGTCAGACATATTATTCTATAGGCAGACAGACAGAGAGCAAGAGGGTGGATCTAGCTGCACCTGGAACATGATTAACCACTGCCTGTGCAAGAATAAGCACTGTCCTCACTCTTTCCTTTGCATTTTCACTTATGTCAAGGGGAAACTTCTCAAAAATACTTCCTCACATAACTCAATCATTCAGTTGTGCATTCCAAGGTAATCTCCCAATTCCTTTTTGACAAGGGTAAGATTCAGATAATCCACTTTGGTATCTAAAATCAAAAAGTCAGGGGACAGGCTAAAATGTTTGTGTTCTGTACAAAAAGGGGAACTTTTAGGGCAATTCTTCAGAGAATATGAAGCTCTGGAAAGCCTGCAGGCAACTACTAAGTACCACCAACTCAAATGCTGTGCTTCAGACAAAAAGTGTATACAGAGACTTAGCCATTATCATTAGTATCCTTGGGCAACCTCACCTATCCCCCTACCACACAGGATTCCACATAGCATCTCTGAATTGGAAAATTTCTGTGTTCTTTACTTTCACACTGCTTTACATCTAAGTTGGAGCAGCCTGCTTAGGCTATCTAGGTATTACCCTAAATGATCACTGGATCAGTTCATTGTAAGACGGGTATAAAGGGATTCTCAGCAATACATCAGTAAAAGTTTACATGTTTTCAGAAACTGCCTTAGATGCAAGACACCTTCTTTGTCTGATTATTGCAGTAGATGTGCATATTATTTGTTGGAGCTGTAAAACCATTTTACAAAATTAGTCCTGCTAATTAAATAAGAAGGGCAGATGCTACAAAAGAAGAGAGTGCAACCTTTTCCCAGCCCAGTCAAGCTCTTACCTACAAGAGATTATTGTTCTTGCTAGGTGCATGAAATTGTTTATAATTGTGCCTCATTTTCGTTCTTATTTTGAAGCCTGCAAGTGAGGCACATTTAATTTTTGTTAATTACTAATAATGAATATTCCCTTGACATGAAGATATTATACTGTGTCTTGTTTTGCCAAAATGTAAATTGAACTTTATTTTAAAATCTCTAATTAATCATGTAGTTTTAGAATGCAATTGTGTATTTCCCTTTAACTTGCAATCTTATCATTAGTATATAATGCTAATTATGGTTACCTAAAATCTAGATATTGTAATTGGATGCACAAAGTGCAAACAATTTACTGATAAAATGTCTTACAGGTCACACAAAACCAGTCTCACGCCAATCAATTAAAGCTCTCAAATTGAAGGCAGAGGAAATAACTCAATTTGAATGATAAAATAGGAACAAAGACAAGAAACACAAACAAACAGCAGGATCTGTTACTGCATTGTGTCTTACTGAGACACAGACTAAAACAGTTGAAACAATTCTTTCTCTTCCAAATGTTAATGTATACCAAACAGAAGATACAATACCACTGCTGACAGCAGTTAAGAACCCCTAATCTGACTGATGACTTTCTGACTAATGGGATTCTTTACAGTTTGAAATGGTACTTTCCTTTTCTGATGAATGAGCAATAAAAAAAGAGATGGTCCTACTCTCATCCGATTTGATGGCAGAAGTGTTTACAACTTCTGAAGAAGTTGTGCAGGAAAGCAAGAAGTCATTAATGAAAATTTTTATCCCTGCAAGTCACAGCACATCGTGGGTCTGAACATGAAAGTAGCTAGTTGAAAGTGTATGGATCAAAATAAACAGGAACAACAACATGGTGATGTTGGATTGTACTTCTACTTGCTGTTTGACCCAGAAGAAGAAGAAGAAGTAGAGGAGGCCTTCTGCAAACTACTGGAGTGAACCTCTCCTTCCCAGTCCCAGTCACTGCAGACTGGGAAGAAATGAACACAGGTTGCATGCTTGGCTGCCTCTGACTGCCTGGAAAACAGCTTAATAGAAAAGGGTCTTCTGCCCTGGTGAACTGCAAGTGGACTGTGAGCCAGCAATGTGTCTTGCAGAAAAGAAGATCAACAGTATACTGAGCTGCATTAGGACAAGCATTGCCTTACCCTTCCTCTCTACTCAGACCTAGTGAGACTCATCTGGAGTTTTGGGTCCAGTTCTTGTCTCCCCAATAGAAGAGGTAGAGAGGTATATGAACACACTGGAGCAAATCCAACAAAATGGGCCATGAATATGATTGAGACCTTGGGGCATCAGTCATATGAGAGTCTGAGAGAAGCAGGGCTGCTCCTAGGCAAGAGAAGGCTCAGGCAAATCTTTACAATGTATTTATATAAACTATAAAAAGTATAAATAATTGATAGGAGAAAATTATTACAAAGGATTCAGACCTTTGAGTGGCGTTCATCAAAAAGACAAATGTCAAGGGGCACAATTTGCAATACAAAAAAAAAATTCACTGAGATATAAGAAAAAGTTTTTTCAGTTTGGGGGTGGTCAAACTCTAGAAAAGGTTATCAGGTGAGGTTGTGGTGTTTCCATCCATGGATATTTAAAACTCAGCTGGACAAAGTACTGGGCAAACTGCTTTAGCTGACTGTGCGTGAGCAGCACCATTGGGGCTAAACATTCTCCAGAGGTGCCTTCCAGCCTCAACATTTCTGTGGTTATGATTCTGTGGTAAGAATTAAACAAGGAAACCATTGTGTCATCTAGATTATGACTTTGTTTCATATTGAGCTTGTAGTATATGTCAAGAACAGATATTTGCTTTGATTAGCAAAGCTACTTTTTCAAGTTTGGAGAAAAGTTTGCAAAATTAAACTAATTTGTATTCATACAAAGAGGGAACTGATCATGTTATTAGCAGTCTCAAGCCTGAAACTACTCCTAGCAGTGCAACCTAGCTACTAAAAATTAGACAAAAATGAATAACTGTCACTTGTAGGAATGTGGACCAGGTTTACACATTCACAACACACAATGAAACCGCACAAATTTATGTAAACAACACATTCCTAGTTAGGCCATCTGGTCTGTATCTGCTGCCTCCGTGTTTGCTGACATGGGGTACCAGCACATGGAAGACTGGCTGATATTTATAAAATATTTTTATCAAGTACAATCCTGTTATAATTAGAGCAGCACGTACGTAGGGATAAATCAGAGTCAACTCTGGCATTTCCTAATATTCACATCCTAATTGTTGGAAATCCAATTTCATTATTTTTGAATAGATAGGCATGGATATTTTTCACATTTCAAACAGATTAATTTCTCATTGTATTCTTGAGATTAATATGCATCTGAGCATTTTATTCTTTATGGATCTTTTTACAGTAATGTTGTATGGGGCGTTTCAGAAGAATGATGAAAAATTTGTATCAGTAAAACTGAGATTAATTTCACCATCTATAAACAGGTGCTTTCAAAAGTCAAATACAAGTTCTCAAAATGCAAAGTCATCTATAGAATAAAAACACTTCTGAGAAAAGGAAGCAGAAACATAGCCTTTACAAAGAATCACTGACAGTATAATGAGCACCTTGTGGACATGATAAATGCATATGGGATTCCATCACACAAGAAAAAGATCAGAGTTCTCTCCAACTCTAATAATTCGCACCACAGAAATTGACATATGACTGATGTCACAACATGGTAAGATAATAAATTTGGATTCTGTCTCAATAGGTGTTGGGTTTCTTTTTACCTCACTAAAAACCTAAGTATCTGAGATGAGTATATCTGCTAAAAATGATCAGTGCAGTAACTCATCTCCAAAAGTATATACATCTATAAATATTTTTGAAATAAAAATAACCTGAGGCAAACAGAAAACATCTATTAAGACATGAAGCAGGGTGCTTGATTCTGAATGAATGAATTCATACAGAAGATAATTTCAAAACAAGAATAGAAATTTAAGCACTGCCAAATGTAGGCATTAACAATATGATAAGACCATTACTTTTTATAAGAGGACAAGCACTTTGATCTTATTTTACATCTGCCTATGACACTATTTTTATTAACAGTTAAAATAAAAATTTGGCCTGGTTGACCCCAAAAAACTTTCTGATTTCAAGACTTGGCAGATTTAGCAGTACACTTGAAAGGGTCAGTATTTTTTGGATTGTAAGTAATCAAACGGTCCCAATTTGATCTGCTCTAAGTCAGTCCTTATTTAACATAGTGGAACAGCACCCATATTCCCATTAATAAAGTGCCCAAAAACTGCCTCTAAATAGTCTCCTATGTATTTAAAAGATGTTTGGGGGAGACAATTTTCAAGGTCATTTGTGTTGATTTTTTTTTTTTTTTTTTTTTTGGTAATATGTTTTTCACACAC
>VZRX01021215.1:88252-103166 GCA_013398075.1 Notiomystis cincta
ATATAAGTTTTCATTCTACGTGTTTCTGAAAAAGTAAGTTTTGTTGTATTCTAAAATAAATATTTGTTCTTTGACTGCAATTAGGATGCTGTTACTAATTTCTTTGGTTTGGTATGGTTTTTGACAGTTTCAAACTCTGAGAATATTTTTAATTACAACAAAAATGAGGATTTTTTAATACTGATATGAAAGAATCACAAAATTCAAAAGTACCACGTGCTTGTAAAGGAATACAGCAAACATGAATATGCATGAAAGTAAATCTCCAAATACAGATAAGCTTGTAGAACCCTCAGTTTTTTTCAGGGCTAGAAACAGAAGCACCCTGAGACCTATTTTAGGTAATTTGTTAAATGTTGTCACTTGTTCCAGCCATCCATAAAATACCCACCCATATGTGAATCCTTACATATTAATCGGATTGAATTATGCTGCCAGCTGTTACAACAGCCAGAAAAAACACCTGTCCCTTTTAATGACTACTATCAATAATCTTCCTTGCCATGTTTCAGCTAAAGTAAAAAAAGTAGGGGTTTTGTGATATTTTCAATCTAGGTGAACCAGGAAGCAGAAGAAATCTTTGCAGAAACTTGTTCTCCTGGGTCTTTTAGTTGAGATGCTACGACTAAATAGGGTCTGATAAGTTCCAAGCAATGAAACTCCAAACCTTTTGAGAATTATCCCTTGCTAATTATCATTCAGTGTGTTAAAGCCTCTTCAGCTCACTCACCTCCACTAAATTAAAATAAGAGGCAAGACCTGTATGAATTGATTGAGCAGAAGCTATTTCAGCTCTCAGCACTTTTGGAGCTCTGTTCCCTGCTGTGATCATATAGGAGAAAGAGGAAGGTGTGGGCTGTTGTGAAGCTGCACTGATATTTTGTTTGTTATTTTCCTTTAGACCCCATTTACTCCTGGAACATTCCTGTGTAAAACTACCACTTTCCACTCAACTGTTTCTTTCTGGTAGCACTTTATCTTTTAGTGTTTCTCCAAGCCTGTTAATTTTGAACCTATTTGGACAGCCTGTTGGCTCTGCTAAGTAAACACTTTAGTGTGATTTGACAGCAGTGAGATTTCTGCTTTTTTAAGACTTAAAGATCACACACAACATTATTTCATTCATGTAACTAAGAAAGCAGGTAAATAACAAGAATCCCCTGGACTTTTTCCTAGAAAAGAGGAGGAAGATAATGGTGACTGCAGACTTAATCATCTTAGATAATTTTCCACCATGATTTTTCCATTTTATAGAATAAGCTTTGTGGCAAGACATATGCTCCCTCTTCAAAAGAGACTCTAACACCCCTAACTATGGATTTCTCCTTTCTTAAGGACCACTGCTGTCCTATCTCTTTTCTCTCACTAAACACGTTTGTGCATCCATATTGGGTCTGGCTGAGATGGAATTAATTTTCCCCATAGCAGACCCTACAGTGCTGGGCTTTGTAGGGGTAGCTGGAAGGATGTAGATAAGACACCAATATTTTGGCTACTATCAAGCAATGCTGGAACACCAACAGCACTGACTCTCCAACATTACACATTATGTTCACCTGCAGGCTGGGGGTGGGCAAGATCTTAGAAGGGGACAGGGCCAGGAGAGCTGACTTAAATTGATCAAAGGGACATTCCATACTGTATGGCATCTGCTCAGCAATGAAAACTAAGAAGAAGGAGGAAGTAGGATTGGCATTAATTGCTTAGGATATTTGCCTTCAGGAGAAATTGCTAAATGGACTGAAACCAAACATCCCAGGATATGGCTGGAGCTCACCTGCGGCTAAGTAGAAAATAAGATCTTTTGGGTTTCTTTGCTATTTTTCAGTACCTTTGCTTTTGCTTTCTGAAACTGCCTCTGTCTTGACTCATGAGCTGTTTCCATCTTATTTTCTCCTCATCCCATCCGGTTGAAGAGGGGAGGGATAGAGCAGCTCTGTGGCCATCTGATGTCTAGCCAAGGTCAACACACCATATCATCAAACTACACTCATAGGATTTTCCCATCCATTTGATTCCTACTATAATATTACTTGCTCCTCCATGCTGCATCTGCATGGTCAGCCTAACCAATTTCCCTAAGAGATGTTGGTCTTTTATTAGGTCAGGAAATTTTTGCCTCGGTAGCAGATCATTCAAATATATTCTCCTGGAAGAAGGAACTCGTGTACAAGAGATAGAATGCATTAGGTAACTGTCATAACCTGTTGTGTGTCCCTTTTCTCAGGACTCTTTCCTACCTCAAGAAATAAAAACATAGAACTTCTGAAGCCCAAGAAATGGTTTTGTAAGAGTTAAGAATTTTTTGTGAGACATCCAGTTTGCCTGAAAGTTTTAAAGCCTATTAATTAGGCATGGTATTTTTTTTTTACCATTAAGTTATCAGCTTTTACTGTCATTAACTATCAGCTCAGTGCTGCTGTTTATGAGAATGTTTGGTTAATTTGCATATATCTTGAATAAATGTTTTTGCACACCAGAGAAATACATACTCAATTCTTTCTTGCCTTGGGCAGACATTATCTCAGAAATGAAACAATTAAAAATGAACATATTTTCTAAGACTTTATTATTATACAGAAGGGCTTGCACTAAGGTACCTTTGTTATATTCATCACAGTATTGCTGAACAGTGCTCATACCCCATATACTTAGAAAAGTAAGCAAATAATTCACATTAGCACAGATGTAGAGAATTACACAAAGGTCAGTGTATATTTCGGTACTCAAAACTTTATATTTTACAACCCCCAGAAGAAACATATTTTTCTTCACTGGCGGCTAACATCAATATTTATCTCAAAACATTGTCAAAAGTGAAAAAGCAAGCACAATAACATTTGTTAAGGAGTATGTTGGCATGAGTTTTACAACAAGAGAGGTGTTAGCTCCCGAAGGAGAAGCTGAACCTAGGAGGATATGGACCAAGTAGTTTTCTGTAGTACAAAATGTTGAGTGTTTTGTTAAATGACCTTTTGTTCAATGGCTCTGGCATATTTAGAATAATACAAAGGAAATCAGGACTTTGATGTGGTTTTTGACATCTATACCCACAGCAATTTCTTCCCTTTCCTGTTCTTTTTTCGTCACCAAATACCATTTCTTTACCTCTCTTACCTTAACAGATGTTCTTAAGGTCATCGATTATAGTAAACAAGCTTTCTTCTATAACTTTCCAGCAGAGTTCACATAGATGTTAATTCTGAATTCTACTTATAGTGTCAGTCACATATTACTAAAAACAATGTCTAAGAATGCTGTTTTCTCAATGCTACTTTTTACAGGAAATCTGAAGAACAGAGATTAAAAAATAATTTTACTTGGTTATGTTTCCATTTTCACAAAGGTAGCATAATTATTCATCTCTTTCTCACTGAATTATTAAATCAAAGAATCACAGAATGCCTTGGGTTCAAAGGGACCTTGAAGATCATCTCATTCCAACCCATATGCCTTGGACAGGATCACCTTTCACTAGATCAGATTCCTCAGAGCCCCATCCAGCCTGGCCTTAAACATTTCCAGGGATGGAGTTTCCACAGCTTCTCTAGGCAAATTGCTCCAATGACTCACCACCCTGACAGCAAGGAATTTCTTCCTAATATCTAATCTAAATCTATCTCAGTTTCAAGCCATTCTCCCTTGCCCTATAACTACATGCTCTAGTAAATAGTGNAAAGGTAGCATAATTATTCATCTCTTTCTCACTGAATTATTAAATCAAAGAATCACAGAATGCCTTGGGTTCAAAGGGACCTTGAAGATCATCTCATTCCAACCCATATGCCTTGGACAGGATCACCTTTCACTAGATCAGATTCCTCAGAGCCCCATCCAGCCTGGCCTTAAACATTTCCAGGGATGGAGTTTCCACAGCTTCTCTAGGCAAATTGCTCCAATGACTCACCACCCTGACAGCAAGGAATTTCTTCCTAATATCTAATCTAAATCTATCTCAGTTTCAAGCCATTCTCCCTTGCCCTATAACTACATGCTCTAGTAAATAGTGTTTCTCTGGAAAGAACGAAACACTGGAGCAGGACTTTCTCCCTTTTTATGAATTAAATGAAGCATTTTTCTATTATAGAACCTTTCTCTTAGTATTTTTACATTATAAATACATGCTTACAAAGGTAGGATGTTCATATATAAGGGTTATGAGACTATTCCAAAACGAACCAACACCAGTTTCTAAACTCACAGCAAAGCAGCCTCTTATCTTCAAAGTAGAATCTCACCAGCTGTAAAATTCCACTAAGAAAAGTTTCAAGGGTTTGATATTATTTTCTGACCATATTCAAGCTACAATTTTACAACATTCTTTGCAGCCAGTGAGGCTAAGAACACAGGGAATACAGTTCTGCAACAGAAAATGCTGCTGTTGAAGTAATGGACAAATACATGAAAGAGAAATATTATTTAATCAGTCCTAGCCCACCATCCTGCCATACACTTAGTTTGCAGAACATGGAAGTCTTTTTAAATCAGCTAACAATCTTCTCATGCCACAAAAATAAATGAAGATTTATTTTATTATTTGATTTTTTGATTTCTTTATTATTTAGTTGGTGGAAGTGAAATGCTACTGCAATTAACACCTATTTCAAGTCTCCACTTTTACTTTAGTATTTTAAAGCCATGTTCTCATTATTATACATTAGAAATAGTATTGTTGAGAGTGGGGGAAGAGAAATGGGAAAGAAAAATTAAAAAATGAACAAGAGCTCATACCAAAACATATTTGCTTCATTATATAATAGAATAAAATACAGCACATATTCATTAGAAAATCACTATTTTTTTGCTACTTTTCTATTATGAAAACTAGGTTGCTACTGCTTGAGTCCAAGGACAAAACTCTTATGTGCACTGTTCTCCATCTTCTGTGGATATTTCACCTGTCAATAAATTCCACCTAAGCCTCTTTTATGAAGAGCACATTCAGTATTAGAACTTCTTTAAAAATAATATATCTCTAAAAGTAAATTGTGATTAAAATTAGATCCTTTTTGAAGTGAAAGAAATAATTTTGATTCTGATTAGTCTGTAGATATTTTTGGGAAGACTGTATGCTTTCAGGGAGCGAAAATGTGGTCTTTGTTTATGCTAAGTTTTTCTTTTTTGGTGAGTACGAACAAGTTGTTAAACAAAATAATAAGAGTAACTTATGATTGGGACCATACTGGGGGAGAGAGCACTGGTTTGGGTTCTTTTTAACCAAGAGCACACATGTAAATGTAATTTCTGAAATTTACTGTTATGTTCTTGTGACCTTGTGTTGTGACATGAGTTTGGCCAGCTCTTTTGTTCTGTTTTCATTTCATTATCCATCTGTACATGTTTTCAGGATCAAAACATTTCTCATATTTCAGCACACTTATAATTTCCAAACTGGCATTACATTTATCATCAATCCATGAAGAGTCCACCACTCACCCAAGAAATAACATAAGGTACAGTATATACCTATCCAGCATGGATATCTATCTCACTGCAACAGTACATGCCTGTGTCAATGACTTTGCAAATGGCTATTAATTGATACTGCTTTAAATTAGGGGAGTGCTGTGATTTTGGGGTTTTTAGTTGTTGTTTTATGGGGTGTTATTCTGGTTGGTTGGTTGGTTGGTTGGTTTGGTTTGGTTCTTATTATTTTTTTTTTTCAACACATTCTGAAAAGACAGAAAACAAGCAGTGGTGAGGTAAGAGGATCTGGTGATGGTTTTGTTGCTGTTTCAAGCTCATGAAATTTTTGAAAGCAAATTTAAGGTCTTTTAGAAATGGAAATCTTTCAAATAATAAAGTACTAATGATGTATTTGGGTAGATATCTGGGGGGTTTTGTCTCTGACAGAGTGCATGCAGTAAAACTAAGACAAAATGTATTTTCTGGTGCCACTCTACATTAATACAGGGAACAAAAATCAGTGAAATAATGGACCCTGAGTCTACTTCAGGAACACTAACATGATGAATAATTCAGCTGAGAAACCTGCAACTCACCATATGGTACTGTTGGAAGCACACTGATAAGCTGCTTTGCTTGCTCCTCAGAAACTGATATGAAAACAGGTGATTTTTGGGTTTTGGAAGAAATAGAAAGCATGAGGGGATGATCCACCTTTTAATTTGAAGGGCAGTATTCAGAAGCAGCATTTCTGACTTAAGCTGCTTTGGGTTACATTCTCAGACAGCTAGCCTTTGTTCAAGTATCTGAACATATTATACCATATAAAAATACAACTCAGTTGCTGCCATCTCAGATCTCTGTTGCTCTTGTAAGTCAGTTATGTGTCAGGTAAGGGAGACGAGAAGAATATATGTTGCAGATGCTGCTTTTCTTGTGTTGAAACTGCACAAACAGTAGTTTGCAGTAAAAAAAAAAAAAGGAAATTAAGCAAGTACCTCCATCAAGCCAAAAACCAGATAGATATATTTGAATGAATATAAGAGCACAAAATTTTTTTAGTGGAAAAGGTTTGCCCATCAGGACTATTAGCCCATCAGGGCTTATCTGTGTTAAGTATTCAACTTCTGTAGAACAGCATCCAATTGCTTCTTGAACGATCCTTTTGTTTTGCCTCAGCAATAATGCCTGATAGGCCCTTCCATATGTTTATTGTGTGCTCAGTGAAAAAAGCCTCGCTAACATCTGTCAGAAGTTAGCTTCGCTCTCATTTCAATTTATGTCTCTTGAAATTCATACTGGGTGAGAAATAGTTATTCAGGCTGACATTTTGCACTCTCACTAGTTTTCAGCCTTCTTCAGCAAAGACCTGCTAACCTTCAGTCTGTCTCACATCATATTTATCATCTGAGCTACATCTTTTTTTTCTAATATACTTGCTATTATGGTGCTAATACTCAGATTTTGTCAACACAAGCATTATGAAAATAAATTTCAGGTAAATGCTATTGGCTTGATGATCTGCTGATGCAAATCAATATGTTTTAACTGAAATTAATGGAGCATGATGTTCTGCATTAGATGAGACTTAGCCTCAAAAAAAATAAAATACTAAAAATCCATAGAAGTTTGAAAAATCAGAGTATGAAAAAATGCATCATCTCAAAAAGTTTAATATAAAAAATCATACAGGAATCTGTGGTACAATCTTAGGTCTGCAAGACGAAAAAAAAAGAAAAAGAAAATGAGCTGAACTGAAACCAGATGTCTGCTGGAAATACAACACAACAGAGAGGAAGGATTCTAAGAGGTTCCTGAAGTGTGTGGAAGAAAACACCCGAACACAACTGGTGAATGAGCCTACCAGAGGAGGTGCCCTGCTAGAGCTGTTGATTGTGAACAAGGAAGGATGAGTGGGTGATGTGGTGCTCAGTGGCTGTTTTGGGCATGGTGACCAGAAAATGTTAATGTTTTCTGTGCTGGGAGAAATGAGGATGAGCACCAGCAGAAGCTTCACCTTGGACTTCAGCTTGTTAAGGACACTGATTGACAGAGTCCCTTGGGAGTCAGTCCTGAAAGGAAAAGGAGTCCGGGAAGGCTGGATGCACTTTAAAAAGGAATTGTTAAATATTCAGAAGCAGACTCTCCACAGATGTAGAGAGAGAAGTTGTCAGAGAAAAAGACTGGCCTGGCTATGCAGAGAACTTTGGCTGGGACTTAGGGAAAAAAAAGCGAATTTATTCATTCAGGAAGGAGGGTAAGGTAACTCGAGAGGACTATAAGGATGTCACAAGCTCATGTAGGGAGAAGATTAGAAAGGCAAAAGCCCAGGTAGAACTTGATTTGGCCCCTACAGTTAAAGATAAAAAAAGTTTCTATAAATACATTGGCAGCAAAAGCAGGGTCAAGGACTGTTTCCAAGATTTGTTGAATGCAGAGGGTAGTGGGATGCATGGGGATGGGGAAAAGGCAGAGGTGCTCAATGCCTTCTTTGCCTCAGTCTTTAATATCAAGCCCATTTGTCCTCATGATACCCAGGCCTCTGAGCTGGAGATTTCGCCAGCTTGATTTTGGTGATCTTGAAGGTCTCCTCTGACCTTGATGCTTCTATGATTTTATCTGGAACAGAAGAAATAGTTTGAGATCTGCCTCGATTTGCTCTGTCTGAAAGCCAGAGCTGCATGATTCAGTGATGCTGTTTGTTCCTGGTGAATGTTCAAATGATGTTTTCTCTTTGCCCGCTCAGAAGTTATTGGTGTAGTAAGCAGCTGACAGGACTTTCACTGAAAGTCCCAGAACTCTTTTTTCTGAAGCTAATAGAGAAGCACTATTGAGAAAATTTCTTCCTGATCTGAATCTGAATCCTGTTTTCTTTCTCTGCCAGAAGTCCTTTAAACAAAAGGATTAAAATCTGTGTAGTAATACCAAAATTATTTCCACAAGTGCTCTCAGTGTTCTGAAGAACATCTTGCCCCTGCACAGCATGCTGCACAATAAATGCTTTCCCTGTAGGGAGTCTGTGCTTTGCTGTAGTCAAGGAAAGGATTCCCAGCTCACCACTACATCTTTGCAATGAAAAACAGGTTGGCATTGATTTTTCCAGACCTTAGTGGCCATGGAGTACTGGAAAAGAGTAAAACCTGGTGATGAAAATAGGGATTATTTTTCCACCAAGTCTCTCAAGATGCTGTCTGTGCAGAAATGGAGGAAGTGAAGTATCAGGAAGAATTGCAAACACCTTTTATTTCTCTGCCATGTATTTGGATGTGTGCTCTCACATATAAATATATGTGCCTGTGCATGTCCATGCATTTGTATTTGTGCATAACATGGAAGTTGCAGTGATATCCCATTAGTTCCACAAAATTGTTTGAGTCTGGGAGGCTTTGCTCATGAAATTTTTGAAAACAAGCCTGCTTATCTTCTTGCTGATGGAGATATGCTTATCTCAGCATGAAGTTCTGCATATATATTCTCTAAACTCAGCTGATTTTTTGTTTGCTTCTGCTGTATAATACTGATCTATTCTGGCCTAGAATGTCCACCTTCACTTTTCTTAGATCCCTTTCATAAAATTCTAGAGTTCCTAAAATAGCAGGAAAATGGTCATATTCCAGCACAGAGCTATCTCTGTGACTTATTAACCTAATTGGCATAGTGAACTCACAAGTCAAACCATTCATGTTTAATCTCTCACTTCAGTAAATTCAGTCTCAGATTTTAAGTCCTGTAATTTATTCTTCTCACATATCATCAGATGAAGCTAAGCATTTGAACCTAAATTTTTTGTACCTCTGCAGTTCATAATTGCTTGAGTTCATTCCATTCAAAACTGTTACATTTTATCACTTTCACTGACCATAATAAATCTGAGGAACTGAAAAAGAGGTTTGGGTTAACCTATCTTATTTCATAACTCATCATTCACATACCACTGTCCAAAGGTATAGTTTGGACTTTATTGCTTGGCAGTTGAAACAGACTGAGAAATTGCTCTAATAATCACCTTGTTAGTTGATAATAACAAATTTTGCCATCACCACTTAACTTCTTTTGATGGGCACCTGTGTCATGAGCTGGAGTTTGCCTTGCTGCTTAGCCGCTGCTGATGTTGATGGTTTATAATGTATCAGGAGCCAGACTTTCCCTGGAGGGGCACATTGGAAGACTGAAGGGTAATAGACAAGTTGCAGTAAGGGAAATTATGATTAGACATAAAGAAAAATTATTTCCAAAGCAGATGATAAAGCATTGGATTCCTGTAGAGACTGTGGAATCTCTATGCAGCTTAAAAAGTTCAAGTTTAGTGTCTATTTTAAAACTAAAACCTTTAGAAACCCAAACAATAACATATAGTAGAAAATTAATTTTACATTTTCAAGTGCAAACACTACCTGGAAAATTTGCCATATTTGAGCACCTCAAAAAAGATACAATTTGGATTTTGAGTTTTCTGCATGTGCTTTCTGTTAAGTGGACAAAACCACATATGTACCACTATGTAGAATAGTCAGAATGTAGAATAATTGGGGCTGGAAGAAATATTTGGAGGTCATCTAGTCCAGTCTCCTGCTCAGAAGGGTTAACTAGAGCAGATTGCTCAGCAATGTGTCCAGTTTGGGTTTGAACATCACACGGCTGGAGACTCAGCAGCTTCTCTGGGCAGCTTGCTCAGAGGCTGGGCAGCCCTCACAGGAAAGAGTTCAACAGGAATTTCATTTATTTATATTTATGTTTACTGTCTCTTGTCCTATTACTGAGCATTATTGAAATGTTTTCTCCATTCCCTCCCATCAGGAATTTAAACACACTGATGAGATCACTCCTCCTCTGACCCTTCCTTTTCACCAGGCTGCAGTTCCAGCTCCCTCACCCTCACCTCATATGTCAGACACTCCAGTCACTGAGCTATCTTCATGACCCTAGAATTTAATTTATGTGCAGGGAAAAATAGCAGTTATAAACAAGACTTTAAAAGAAATGGTCTTTGTTACATTAATACTTTTCCGTCCAAAAACTAGAGAATAGTTTATGTATAAAAAGATTGAAAAGAATATTTCAAAATAAACTTAAGAAAAACAAAATTAATCCTAAAATTGTCATTTTCTTTAATATAAATGATGGTTGCATAGGATAATTTTCTACTTAGAGGATTTTCTAGGAAGCATAATAAAACTATCAGCTTCTTTCTATTTCTCCCTTCAGTAAATACTTTCCAATCACACAGACTTCCTATTATATGTATATACACACACACACACACACATATATATACACATATATTGTTGTTAATTAAAGATGTCTTTTATCAAACTATCATTGAAGATTAAATATTTACTAATGAAAATGTTTCCTATAATTGCAGAGATATTCCACCAATTCTCTTTTCGTTACTTGCAACTTTTAGAATTCTGCCAGTTGAGAGAATCCATTCTCATTTTTTGAAATTGTATAACACAATATGGTGTATATATACATTTCACATCTTTAGCTGCCTGCTATCAATATGGGGCAGTGATTCTTGTCTTCAGCTAGTAAAAATTTTATTTTTTAAAGTTGCCACCTTAGCTGAAATAGCCCAAGAGATATAAAACTTATCTCTGGGATGTGCAGCCCTGTTGTAATTCAAGCAGGCATAGACTCCAGTAAGAGTCAGGACCATTTTTTTTTAATTATACCAAGACACTCTGAATTTTTTTTTTTTAATGTTGAATAACACCATATTAACTGGTGCTAACATGAATGTGTAAGTTCTCTGAAACACATTGTTAAACACTCTGTCATATGTGGTCATCCACATGCTCTGTGTGTTCTCTAATTATGTATTAACTTTTTGAGAGAATATATTGCATTATTATATGGTATAATACCATGAGGGGAGTTGCAGCTATTACTGTCAAAGGAAGAGCATGATACTGTCAAATTTAAGTGACTGTCTAGACTTCCAAGGTTCAACTTGTTCCATGTTAGAACAAATTTGCTTTTCAAACTCATTTCTAACCCTTGTTTACCTGTTTTCTTGATGCTCAGTCTGTCATTCAAACAGCATTTATCTAAGAGAAGTAGTTCTGCATTTAGTAAAGTACAACCATTCTCCTATAAATATTATTTTCAAGCAAGAGAAAGGAAGAATTTAGGGACTCATTCACTCCAAAACTCACCCTGCAAAACATTTCTATTTAGCATTGTAGCCCTGTGGGTCTTGTGTTTTGATGTAGAAAGGACAAAAGAACAAAACAGAAGTTTTAGATAGAATGAGGCTGTTGCACAGACCAGGTCAGCTGACAAATCTTTCCTAGAGAAATTTTTAATGCCTTCCTTCCTCTTCATAAATACACCCCAGAAACAGGTGACACAGGTCAGGGTGCCACAGGTGCAGTCTCTGCTTTAGTTATTCTGCATTAGATTTAAGTATTCCAGGGGACACTCAGCTGTGGTGTGAAGGACATCTTAGAGGTTCCTTTTTTAAGAGGCAATATGATGAATTCTATTGAGGCAAATTTTCCCCTGTTTTTATTTTTTTAAAAAATATTATTTCCCCAAGAGAAAATAATGGGTTAAATCTGCAGTCCACATGCAAGAAAATTAAAACAGAGCTCTTCCTCTTTGGTGATCAGCTGAAATTAAGGGGTTTCTACTGTTTGTAGCAAGAATAAATAGTCAAGTCATTATTTACACCATTTTTATTAATAGGAGTACACCGTCTATGTTATTTTCTTAGCTTCCAGAAAGATTTGATTCTACAAGGAATATCAAGAAGTAAAATCAGAAATAAGGTTTTCTAGTTGCATAGCGAAAATAAAAAAGATATTTAGATCAGGAACACATTTTGCTGGTTATAAGGTGAATATTTTTATAATGCAATCATATGAAGAAAAACTAATCAAAAATGACAGTACTTTTTGATATTTTCAGAAGAGATAAAGTGACTGGAAGGATAGTGGTCTTGGTCTATTAAATATCCCAAATAATTACATTAATTACAGAAATAATTTTTGAAGTAATTTTAATTACTTATACTTGACCATCTAGATTTTTAATTTATATTTATTCTAGAAATGTGATGTAGAAAAGACCTTGACCTGTTTCTTTAAAAGGTTGTATCCAGATCACTTAGCATGTTTTGCTGCAGTAGGCATAAATTCATTTTACATAAATTAATCAATAAGAATGTGGGCTTGGAGGAGAAAGACTTGGTAGCAAGTCCTGGCCTCAAACAGTCACAGCCTCTGTGGTTTCTGAACAATGCCAGGGTAAAGAAGGCAAGGAAATAGCTCTAAGTGGAAGTATAGAGAATTTAAAAGGAATATAGAGGATTATCAGATAAGATTTAATCAAGGCACCATTCTGAATCACTGGTTAAAAAGTGAAAGCAAGAAGACAGAGAGAAGGTAGTATTATTTCTAGTGTTATCTGGTTTTGACACATTTGGTGCTTTAATAGTTTTCTGTTAGTGAGAGACAGCTAAATATAATACAATGTTGTCTAAGGAAAAATAATTAATGAATAAGAGAGTGGAGAAATGGAGACAGCCGTTAAAAATTAAAGCTGATGATGACATTATTTCTACATTAGCCTGGCATTCTGGAATCTCTTTCTTCTTATGTCCTAATGCTGCTACACACTAACAGGACAGCAAAGTTTGGGGGGGTGGGAGGGTTGTTGTCTTTTGTTTTAGTTTTTTTCATTTCATTTTCAAAGAAGATTAGGCTGGACAAAACAATGTGGCTCTGCATGAGCTATGGGCTGAGAACTACCGGTGTAAAGCATATATCTGTAATGCAGGACTAAACTATTTGAATTGGAAATAATTTCCTACAGTCCTTTGCAAGGTTAATCACTTTTCGAAGCATTTTAAAGATAGTTTCCAAATTTTATTTAATTTTAATGCCTCGAATAGAAAGAGCTCCATTATAAACGACCATGTCAAAATTAACCTCTAATACAATGAACTTCTTTTCCTGTTTGCAATCCTACAGACCATCCACCCTCTCAATCAAAATCCCATTTATGTTTTTGCAGCATCTCTGTGGCAACTACAAGAAAAGCTTTTTGGAAAGTACCTCAGCAGTTTATCCTTTATTTTCTTACTGTCGGTTTAATGAAGAGCCCCAGTTTTGCAGAAGTAGATAGAAGAAAAAGCAGTCAATGAATGACTTCTCTATCATCCCAAGATATCCTATCCCTGTATTTCAGGGATGAGGCTTAAGGAGAAAATAAAATAAATAACTACAAGGAAAACTAAAACCCACAAATAATTTTCATCAAGAGTGCAGGAACTGCAGATCTCTTCATTGCTGTGTTTCAGCCATTATCTTTAATGACTACACCATAAACTTAGAAATAAGGCTAATAACAGCAATTTCTTGTGTCCTATTCAGAAGAACATGTAAATCTGTGTAATGCATAATATTTCAATGAATTCCCTTTTTAAAGTACATTCACTTCTGGACAAAATTGTATATAACTTAACATAATGTTTCCAGTGCCCCGCTGGAAGAATCACTTATTTTCACTCTTCTTCTCCATGTGAAAAGTCATTACTTTTGCAGAGAACAGTTGGCATTTTCACAGCAGTGACTATTTTTCACTTGAGGAGAATGGAAAAAAATCACTATATATTTTCTTTGTGTGGAAAGTATAAAAAATATGAAGCAGATCCAGTGGTTTCATTTTTCATACAACCTGCAATAATGTGATTTTCACTGGTCTTCTCAAAAATTGCTTTGGCCAAACTTACTGTAAAATAGCTGTAAGACATTTCTAGTTTTTATATCTGCACTGTGGTAAAAACAGTTAGAATACCTTTTTAAAAAGTCTTCTGTTTTAATCATAGCCATGTTTTAAAACAAAGATATTTTTATTAATGTGTTTCTCACATATGTCTCTATTCAAAATATTTAAACTATCAAATCAGAAATATCCAAAAAGGACATTGCTTTCAAAATTTGGTGAAGCATACAAGCATTGCAAGAAAATAAACAAAGCTCCTCCAGTTTAAATATAAGTGATGCCTGCAGATACCAGCTTTGTCCAATTGAAGTTGTACCAAGGTTCTCAATCTTGCAACATCAAAGTTAGTAGGAGCTGAGACTTCAGAAATTCAGGATTAGACCTCAATTGCCTTCTGGGCTCCCTGTCATTTTGTGAGTGCCAGTAGGTGCAATTGTCCTTGCAAGTTATATTTCTAACATTCATTTAAAAATTAATATCAAACTGCAGCAACTGATCTTCAGTGATTTCCTTTCTTCTCAAGTTAGGTGAAAATAAGCCTTCTGTAGCTCCCTTAGTGAAAAGAGTTAATAGGAAAAACTGTCTTCTTTCTAAATATTGAAATTGAAAACAGAAATAATATAAATAATCTATATCCTGCTCTCTCAAGTATTTATCCTACGTGATATTGTTTTTCCATCCTTTTTTCTACCATACCTTACTTGAGCCTATTGAACTGAGAGAGCCTAACATGTAACAAAAATAAAGATTTCTGGCCTGACCTCCTTACAAAACT
>VZRX01021217.1:0-56554 GCA_013398075.1 Notiomystis cincta
GTGTCCAAACCGGCACAATGTCTATAACAATATCTCAAGGCATCTGATCCCCTGTGGTTTAGATCCCTGTTAGAAGTTCTCTGATCATCTCCTGTATGGGAAGACTCAAATAGTTAAGGGAATCTGGACAATTTTATAATTCTTCAGAATTCACCTCAGAAGGTAAACAGTATTTTCCAGTAATCTAGGAAAAATAAACCAGGAGAAACTCTAGGGAAATAAGTTTCTGACAGACCAGCAGTTAAAAATGATGGGACCTTTGTCTGAAATTGAAGTTGGTCAGAAACTCCAAGCCACATGACTTGAAAGCAAATCGAAGGTGGGTGAGTAGCTCTTTGATCAAAGCACTGAACAGAAAACAAGCCCAGGTCCCTCTTTTTGCTCTGCTGCAAACTTCTCCCTTTACATCTGCTGCCTGTGGTTTTTTTTTTCTGTGTACAGAGGTTGAGAGCATCTAAACTGCTGGGGCAGGCTCTGTCTTCTTTTGCATAATTTGAAAGAAATTGGAGCCATGTCACCTCCAAGTATTTTTCAATATGTTGGTTTCTGAAAAACTGGGAGGTTTTTGACATTTTTTTCTGGACTTGTAATTAAAACAAATCTGAAAAACCTACAGTTTTCCTCTCCAACATATATCCTACTTATCAACCAGCCTTGCTACATAGCGTCCACTGAGATCACCATTTTAATAAAAATGCCTTCAAAGCATTAATTCCACTGTTATTAATTCAAAAAGCCTCTCAGAAGTTCAGTATTCATAAAAGAAAAATCTTCTTTGGCTCACCAATGTATAAAAGTAATCCTTCTAATACAGCAGCACTGTATCAATAGGAGCCAAAAGCTACAGATATAATTACTGGGTGTCACTGGCTCAGGAGTTGAAAAAACCTTGACTCTGAATAAAAAAACCAGGCTTCTATTAATAAATTGTAACAATTACTTCTTGTAGCAAACAAACCCTGTATCTTCTTATTATAAAGAAATGCATCTTTCTGAAAAGATTAAATAATCTGATTATGTAAGAGCGTATTTGTGGCCTAAAAATGTCCAGCCATGCTGCTATCACTAATCTTTACACTGAATTCTAATCAGGGTATGGTAACAAAAAAAGAAGGGCGCTGTCTCTCAATGCAATTTGAGAGACAGGGCTTGCTGACTTCCCTCTAGGCAAAGTAAATTTCAGAAATTTTATGCCCAGCTCCACCACTGTCTGTCTGAGACAAAGATGTGTTTTCAAAAGTGCTCATCAGTTAGCTGATTTCAGTACACCCAGTAAATTCAGTTCTTTCAGTGGGAACTGAGCTGGGCCACTGACAAGAGGTTTTTGAAGCCCTTCCCTCCTCTGCTGTCCTTGGTCAATTTGCTACTTTCCATTGCAGACTGAAAAAAAGAAACTCTTATAGAAAGAAAATCTCTACACTGTTTCTTTGCACTGTATTTTTGTTTTCCAAATTGCATCATGGAAGAAAGAATTTACATCATTAACTTAAAATGCAAATGACTGAGGTTATGTTTTCACTCCAAAGCAGTGGTAGAGGCTTCCCATCACCCTGGACATCTTTCTTCGAATGCCTGGTTCCACAACGGGCCTTGGAACCCTCTCAGAAAAGGCTTTCTAGCCACCAAGGAGCACAACAGGAAAGGTAAAGGGCATTTGATCTGACTTCCTTTTTCCAAATGCATTCCTGAACTTTCACAAAGCCTACTATTGATTAATGAGGAGATAGCAAGAAAATTGTGGGAATAGCTTGGCTTTGAGGTGCTGCATAAAGCAGTTGCTTTCCATGTCTGCACATTACTACTCATTCATTTGAAGTGCATGAGCAGATTCTGTCTTAGATTTTGTTGCACAATTCAAAGAAATACCTTTTATCTCTTTCTGAGAGAAAGCTGTTTTCTGAATTATGGAGATATCTATCACTGAGAAATTAAACAGGAAGGAAATAAACCCAGTAAAAAATGACAGTAGTCATTTCTAGGCTGTTTGGTCTGGGAATTTACAAACACTGGGTCTGTGCAGGCACAGGCTGTAATACAAGCACAGGCACCCTAGAATCAGAAGACTGTAGACATCAGAACAGAGAGTCAGGCTTGTAGCATGTGCTGGTTTAAGTGGAGAAGCAGAGAGGAATGGAGCAGGCATAGAAGTGGTGGGACTGGATTCAAATGAACGAGGCCATGTATCAGGAGTACAGGAGATAAAACATCAGGAGTGAGTAAGTTCAGTACTGAAGCTATTTTCCATTCAGATTGAATGAATCCACTAGTGCTTGTACAAAGCAATAAAAATTATAATCTGGGGAAAACATATAAAGAGCACTCAGCCTCTGTGATAATGAGACAAGAATTCATTGTTATACCAGCTCAGATGGCTGAGACCACCTTTCCTGCAGTGGTCCTGAACTCAGTTCAATGTGATCAATAGACAACTGTTGGGATAGGATTTTCAAAGTCCTCTAATCCTGTAGGCACATCTGAATCACCTACCATTACAGCAGAGGAGGCTTACAAAAGAAAAAGGTGATAAAAGAGTCGTAATTCAAACACAGCCATTCCATTGTATTTGTAACAGGAAAAGTTGAAGCCTGCCAGATTAGATTTGAGGAACCAGTGACCAGTAAGGAGGTATAAGAGAAAGGTTGGAGAAAAATAGTACCCTGGTGAGGAGAGTAATCCTTCTTGTAAGGAGAAACTGTGTCTCACAAGAGTTGTTTAAACATTCAGTTTAAAGTGATTGAGTCAGTGTAGTCCACCTGAATCTCCAGAGGATTTGGGGTTAGGTGTAAAGTCTCTTAATGATACCTTGCAACAATGGCATGAGGAGAAAGAACTTCATGCAGATGAAAAAATGTTAAATGATGGTTATCAGAAGATACAAGAATCTGCAGGGGCGGTGTTGAGGGGATGGACCAAGCTTTTCTCAGTGGTGCTGAGCAATAGGACAAGAGGCAATGGGCAGAAAATGATGCATGGGAAGTTCCACCTGAACCATGAGGAAGAGCTTCTTTACTGTGTAGTGACCAAGCACTGGAACAAGCTCTCCAGTAAAAGGTGTGGAGTGTCTCCCACTGGAGATATTCCAGAACTATCTGGATGAAATCCTGTGCCATGTGCTCTGGGATGATCCTGCCTGAGCAAGGAGGTTGAATCAGATGACCCACTGTGGTCCCTTCCTGACTCATTCTGTGATTCTTGGATGGGAGTAAATAAATAATTTGTCAGTGGAAAGAGATAGTGGAAAGTTCTGCAGGATCAGTGCTGGGATCTGTGCTGTGCTATATATCCATAAAAAATTTAGGAAAAGGGATGAGCAATGACATGAAAAACTTTGCAAATAACACTAACTGGATGTGAGAGAGTAAGAAAGAAATATTGGTGAAAGATCCCATAATCTTAATAATAACACAATGGCGACTGAAATTTAATGTAACTCCAGTGTAAAGGAAAAAATACCCCAAAGTTTATGCAAACTCTTTATTTACTAGTGGTATTAGAGAATAAGATTCCAAGTTTGTAATATAGGCAGTTTTATGAAAATTTCTCATTAGTGCCCAACTGCAGTCAAAAAAAGTTAATCTAGAAATTAAATCTTAAACTGAGGCTTTTTTCCATTCAGACTGAATGAATGCACTAGTAGCTGTACAAAGCATTAGAAATTGTGAAGAAAAGAACAGAGAACACAATAGATAATTATTTCCCACCTGTGAATACTGCATACTGTTCTGGTGCTTGCATTTTAAAGGATCTAGAAGAACTAGAAAGGTTCAGAAAATGGCAACAGACTTATTAGACAAGTTCACCTGAAGGCAGGATTAAACAGACAGGAATCCTTCAGACTGACAAAAGAAATGCCTGAGGGATGTAGACCAGTGAGTGACATAACAGAATGCATAATGATTGATCATTCACAGCTTCATCCACTACAAGAACAAAAAGACATGAAACAGAGCTAACAGAATCTAAATTTAAAATATGATATGATATGATAACAGATCTGAGGGACTCCCTTGTTTATGCTGATGGTTTGCAGGCATTTGGGTGAAGATTGCATGAACTTACATAAGGAAAATCTGTGAAGGAATGCTCAGTGCCCAGAAACCAACTCTGTTTCAGGAATTCCCTGAGCTGGCAAAGGTTGAAGGGTAGGAGAGACTCAGAGGAGGACCATGTTCCTCAGGCATCTGCATTTGTCTATTGGTGGAAACAGAATATTACATTACCTGGAACTTTTTTACACTCCAATGTGGTTTGCTTATGTTCTTCTGTAACATTATTTCAGTACTTAAAGAGGCTTCTAAAAATGTGGGAGAACTACTTTTTACACAGGCAGATAGTGAGAGGACAAGGGGGACCAATTTTAAAACAAAGGTGGGAGAGAATTGGGGAGAAATTTTTACTCAGAGTAGTGAGTCACTGGGACAGGTTGCCCAGAGAAGCTGTGGATGCCCCATCCCTGGAAGTGTTCAAGGCCAGGTTGGATGGAGTTTTGAGCAACTGGTCTAGTGGAATGAGTCCCTGCCCACAGCAGGAACTTAATGATCATTAATGTCCCTTCCATCCCAAACCTTTCTAAGATTCTATGATGCTCCATAACAGGGGAAAGCAATATCTAATTGCAGGCCATGCTGTGTTTGCAGGTTCCTTGTCTTACAGTTCAGGGAATGCTATAGACACCATGCTGTAATTAGTAAATCTTCCTATGTTCTTGGCAACAGGACCAAATATCCCAAGATATATATTTGTAGCAATACTGTGCATGCAATAAAATTGTAACTGTGAACATTTCTGTCTGAATTGTTGGTTACTCTGAACATACATCACTGGCAGTAGAACAGGGAACTAAAGTAGTGTAAGTTACCCTTTTACATCCTCTTAAGGCTCTTCTATGCTGCCAGAGCAATGTGAAATGGTCTTAAATTAGTGAATGGCAGGCTGCTCCAGCTTAAATCTGCCATTGCTCGAGAGAGGTAGTCCCTGCCCATTTGATTTCTGACAGGAAAGAAGTACGAGGGAGATGGTAGGAGAGTAAACTTGTCATTGATGTGGCCCATAAATGCATGCTGCAGAGCTACTTTCTTGATTTTAGGTGACAAAGAAGAACAAGTTGAAACAAATGACACAGAAAAATGTTCTTTAGATTTGAGCTGTTTCAACAATAATTTGTTGTCCATCAGACTCATGAAGCTTAACTAATGCTTTGTGAACTATATCAACTAGGATATCCTTTTTCTTCAAATATCTTTTCCAGTTCATTAGCCTGTAACTAAAATGTCTCTTGGGTAAGCTTCAAATTCTAGAAGCCCTAATAAACTGACTAACCTATAGTCTGTTCCCATCCCTTTAGTAATTCAGCAGGGTTTTTCCTATATAAAGAGTTGATTATTTTCCACCAGCTCTGTATTTGACTTCACCCCTCCTGATGCAAACCTTAAAATTAGTGGGATACTACATGTATCAGCTGAATTCTGAATTTAAAGCTAGGCCTCTTGTTTAATGACTCCACCAGGTCAGCATCATAGATATAACTGGTAGAGTTGCTTTTTACAGATTTTTGGCACGTTTTAACTTTTAGATACATATTGTTAAAAGATAACTATTAGCTGAGAAATATAAAATATTTTTTTTTACCATGATCTGGGTGTACCATTTTTTTGGGGGGCTTGGAAAAGCAAATAACCAGAACTCACCTCTAATTGCAGTAGACTGTCAACATAAAAATCAAGCCTTGCTTAACTGCTTTTCATAGTGGCCTGGTGTGCAACAACAGACAAAGCTTTTGTCCTGAGAGGCTAAAGGAGAAGTAATTCTAATATATAAGGACAGACACTTTCATTATCATTAGCAAGCATGCTGGATTATTCATGGAAGTCCCACTTAGAGAGATAAACAGGCATTTGCCATTTATTCCTTAGTGTAATTTAACTCAACGTGTTGTTTTTCATGTTAACTTTGTGGAAAGTATTTTGACCTTAATTAGGTTTTTTATTAATACATTACTAAAACTCTGTATCCATTTGCACCTACCCATCCAGCACTGGATTTCAGAGCCATCTATCAGGGACCAAATACATGCCTGTGGTATGGGAAGTCTTGCTAGGATTGGTAATTGGTAATGACTGGTAAATGAGGAGTCTGGATTTAGGTGGAAGTGTGTTGAGAGGACAGGCTCTATAGAGCCACTCACCTTCAGCAGAGAGCAGAGAGACTGTGACAACCAGCTTGCAAACATTGCTCCAGATGGAAGAGCTGAAGTGGCTGAAGAAAAGCCTATTAGAGGAAATGAAGTGTTACTGTTAGGCACCATTTGTTCCACAGCTCTCCTCTTCCTTCTTTCTTGCCACTACTTGGAAAGTTTCAGCACAGAGCTGTATCCTGCTGCTGCTTCTCCTAAGTCATTTCTCCTTTGTGTGGTGCCACTGCTCCCCACTGTGCATCCAGGGGAGGATGAGCAAGGTCAGGCACTCCTTGGCATGTCAAAGGATGGCAAAATTTGCCTCCCTTGTGCTGTCATCTCCTCTCCAAAGAAAAGGTTAAGCAAAGTGAACACAGGTGTGTAGTCATGTATGTATTTTTGCTTAGGCATGGTCAAGTTATCACATCAGAGTGTGCTGAAAAGAGAGTAAAAGGAACATTTCCTAGCAAACTTGCCTTGCTTATTTGTATGGGAGCAGGAAAGTACAGAAAAGACAGAGAAAAAAATTCTCTAGGTTTTTATGCTAAAGAGGCAAAAATATACACACATATAGCTACCTCTTCCAATTATGAGTCAGGTAGTGGTGAAATGAACTGTTATCTATTCTTGAAATCTGGTGTTTTGAGGCAACTTGGGCAGAAGTGGGTAATTTCTATTTTGAAAAATTAGAGGAAAGCTCACTCTGTTGACTTGCATTTCTCCTTGACTGCACAACTGCATGTAGTTCTATGTCTGGGGGGTTTATATTCATAATATGTAATGGCATCTCAAGTTTAAAAAAAACCCACTAAACTTTACACTGTTAAACTGAAAATAATCAACTGAAATGGCCTGCTTAGCACCTTTAGCAGGTGTATTCTTCAAGATGGTTGGCTGTAGGGTTTTTTTCAGTTCTCTATTTCTAAAGAATAAAATATTTCTTTAGAAGAAAGAATTTGCTCTAACAAAACATTTATTCCCACTAAAAAGTCACCTTATTTTTATATGATTTTTATGTGATTTTTATGTGATTTTTATGTGATTTTTATGTGCATTATACATTACAATTCTCTATGAAACTATACAGTATGTACAAAATATGTACACAGGGATTTTAAAAATAGCTTATTACTGCATGGACATTTTCCATAAAATAATTTATTTTTACAAACTTTCTCTTGCCTCACCTCTTTTTGGTTGTTCTGCCTGCTCCCACATCTCTTCACTATTCTAATAAACAACAGTCATATCAAAAAGCCAGATAAATCAATTAAATAATTGATTTAAAGAAGAAGAAATAATGGTGTAGAAACATACCTCAACAAGAGGCAGTGAAGGTTTGATTAGGTTGTTGCAAATGGAAGAGCAGCTTCTTGGAGCTGGAGCTTCATCTGTTGAGTAGAATGATCTCTGTTTAACAGCCTCATTTTCTTCAGTTCCTGTTCTTCCTTGTCTTGGCTCCTGTGCTGAAACTGGTTTTGTGGCCATAAGAGACATTTGTGCTGTTTATGCTGTCACCCAAATGTGAGCCAGGATCAGTGTGCTTGCAACATGACAATGGTGCAGAGCTGTTTATGGCAGCCACTGGCTGGGAAAGCGTCTGGAAGGGAGGGACACCCTGTGCTGCATTACAGCTCAGACTGAAGCTGAACAAGCTGCTCTGTTCCTCCTTCATGGGGAACACATCAGTTGCTTTCTCTCTCAGCTTGTACCTCTCTGAGCTTCCTCTTGGGTTTTGTTTGAAAATCCAAGGAGGAGAAAACAAGGACCCTTGAAGTAGCATATTTAATTATTGTGTTGAATCTTAAAATGGTGCTCGTATGCTTGAATGCGAAGCAATAGATATGCTCAGGCTGATCATTATGACAAACTCTACTGCACAGTGGTGCAGGGAAACCAAGGCAGGTTTTCTTGCTATTTCAAGTTTTTGAAAGGAAGTACAGATATTTCCTATATCCATTATGCTATCATTTAATATGGGCCAAAACTGGGCCATCATTTCTGCTCAATTGTGGGTATTTTGATTCCCTGCCAATACTTCTGAACAGCTACAAATTCAATTAAAATATGCATTTCAGCCCAGCCACTAGGTGCAGGAGAAGAGAATTGTTGTTTTGGTTTTTTTTTCCCCTCAGTACACCATCCTAATTTAAAAAAATAAAATTTAAATTATCTTTCTTTGCCAGCTAGTCTTGCTTTAACACTAGATGTCAGAGATTTCAGGCTACTAGTTTGTCTGGGAATACTTTGTTTTCCTTTTGTCCTTAGCAATTTTGCTTGATCTGTAAATAAAGAAACTTCGTGGATGTTCTTGTTTTATGGAAATAGACACATAAAGATTGGGTTGTCTGTATGTAGTGCACCACAGAATGCAATAAATATTTTTTCATATGCATACTATCTCACAGACAGGAAAAGGTCTTAAAGAAAATGTCAGCTGAGAAATATGCTCAATTCTGTGTAGCCAATGAGCAACTCTATGTTTAATTTTGAAGAAGCATTTTGACATATTCCCTGGCATTTTAACCTTTTTATTATGGCACTGTCACCTTTTTTAAGAGCACTGTAGTGGCAATGTGGATTTATCCGAGTACCATTTCCAAACAGCAGGCTGGTTTACTACTCTTCTACACACTGTGTCTTCTAGAAATCCTAAAGTAAGGGGAATAAATGCCTCAGTGCTGATGAGAGTAGATTACATCTGTGCTGAAATGAATAAACTTGGTATCTAAATCAACTCTCCCCCATTCTGACAGTTTATCATGTCATGATAGCTTTTTGTGGTTTTTTTCCAACAACTATATTTACAGAAATTGTACTCTGAGATTTAAAGCATCCTGTTACATTTTATAGAAAGTATAACAGCACAGTAACTATCAGCCTGTAGTCTGAGGGAGCAATTCCTTGATATGACAATGGTTATTGCTTTAATCTTCCATCGCCTTTGTGTATAACAAGTTGTGTCACAAGGAAAGCATCGTGCACCACGATGCATCTGGCCAGAAGGCAAAGCTGCTATTGTCAATTCGTGCTGAGGTAATAAATGCCAATACTAAATGAAGGACTGCAACACCGTGAAGAGCATTAGATCACATTGTGCTTCTCAGTCCTTGCTCAGATTTTTGTCTGGATTGTCCCTGCAGTCACATCACTTTTCCAAATTTTTGTATGATTATCTTATTGCCAGCTACACAAATATACATTGAACTGTACAAGAAGAGCGAATGGCAAGAAGCCCTGATGTACTTCTACCTTCTTTCATGAAATCTGTAGTTTTGTACTTAAACACTCCTTAATTTCTAAGATTTAATATGAAACTGAGCATGAAAAGAAATCCATTTCCACAGGTATAATCAAGAGAGATGGCACTTAGCAGTTTCCTCAGAAAGTAAAGCTCCAGTGAAAGCACTTGACAGACTGGAGCTCTTGGAGACTAATTACTAGTAGCAATACCACAGGCTTTTCCCTTGTATGCTGTCATCCTACTCTCACCTTTAATTGTGAAATGCTTGTTCATTCCTCATGTTTTAACTCTTGCCCTCATTAAGGAGAGGAAAATGAATGGCTAGCATAGAAGTAGTGTTGTGGTACAAACATTATCCAGTATATATATTTCTTCTCTAGCCAGTTTCACATGCAGGTTAATTTTGTTCTTCCAGCCACAAGAGAAATTTGTTCCCCTGTCTTTTGCAGGCAAGCTGGGGCTCATGCTGCATGTCCTCTGAGCATGGCAGAGGTGCTCTATCTCAAGGAATCTGTTTAATCTACACCCAATGTATCTTATATCCAGTAAATGCTTGGAAAAAAACTTCCCCTCTGGGAGGATTATTTCCACCTAAAGGAGAACTTGCCTCCAAAAATGTAATATACAAACCCAGAGTATCATAGTTCCTAGATAGTTTATTCTTTACCATTGTTTCTTCTCAATTTTCTTTTTCTTTCTTCATTTTATATACTTTGCAAGAAACCTCCTCAGACAGATCACTGTAAGAATACAAAAGGCAGGAAAAATAAAACATATGTATATTATGGAACGAGATTTTAGGGAAATCCTAAAGAAAATCAGTATTTGTCCCAATTTACTTTGCAGTAGGAATAGAATATTTCTACTGGAGGAAACATCCTCCAGATTCCCTTGGCAAAGGCTGCTGGACAGTAACTCTGTGGAAGCCAGCACTGGCTTCCTGTCTTTTAGTCTCACCTTTTGTTCATGCCTAGAGGTTGACCTGGCGAGTAAAGTCTCTCCACGGAGCGTGTGGAGCTCTGTGCAGCACAGGGAAGGGAAATGCAGGCACAGCCACGCTGGCCCCAGGGCAAAGGAACGATGGAGCACAGCCACAGCCGCAGCCTCTGCCTTGCTGTCCACCCCCAGACTTCCTTCCCAGCTCATCTCTCACTCACTTCCCAGCCCACACCACGGAGTTTGGCGACTTGGTTCATGTTTCCCGAGGTTCTGCTGGGTAATTTTAAAAGACATGTGGAAGGTGCAAGGTAAATTCTACCTATGATTGGTAGGAAGGCAGCTACAAGTGCATCTCTTGCAGAGTGGGCGAATCCTCTTCTTACTCAGATGCTGCAGCTTCAGAACACTTCAGCTGGATCCAACAGAGTTTCTCTGAATTTGTCACAGGGAAAAAAATAAACAGACTCTGACACAATGTATCAAATGCAGCGAACTTAATACTTATGCAAGAAGCTGTACTTTAAATTCTTTTCCTGCTTGACTTATAAGCAATATATGTGTAAACCACTTGACCCCACATTGTCCCTAAAAATAACAGGGAGGAAATGGTTACACAGTTATTAACACCATCCACATTTGCTAAAATGCTTTTAAAACCCTGAAGTTAACTTCTTAACAATTAATGCTACTAACTAGTAAAAGAGACCCCCCCAAACAAAAAAACCCTCAAACCCATTAATGTGAACATTATACTGTAATGGGTTTATACTTTACATGTGGAAATTACCTTTCATTAAGTAGACTTAACAAAAATAGTGCCAGTCACAGTGGTCAATTTACCCTGAAATAGCTGAAGTAGTATTTATTCTGATGACATTTATCTATAGGCAGTGAACCAAGCAAATTAACATGCTCTGGAGTTACTGTTATGTACCCACCAAATATTTTTTGAGAAGGATCAAGAACAAATGTTTCTCTCTAACCAGATGTGCTGTATCACTCCAGCTATCCTCTCTGTGTGGCTCTGCTCCAGGACACAGAATCCTTGATTTTTCAGGATAGCAGCAGAATATTAGAATGTTGGCAGAAAAATACATAAAGCATAGAGCTAAATATTCTTACTGTCAAGCTACAGAAAGAGGTCCTAAAGCTACATGAGAGTAACTACATTAAATTCAGCGGAATATTTGCATGTATCAAGATGACCTAGATAAAAGTCAGGAAGAAGCAGGCAATAGTTCTTCAAAACAACCTTCTGCTAACCAGAGAAACTGACAGATATTAATTCCTTGATAAAAAATGGGCTTGACTTCTCATATGACCTTAAACATGACTTAAATTATCTTAAATGTTTTCCTCTTAAAATGAATAATAACACTTTCCTCTTGTATAGAGTCTGTTGGGTGAGGATTTTAACTTGTCCTAACCACTCAATTAAAGGCCAGACTGTCCTTTATATGGAGAAACAGGCAGTAGCCTGACAGAGACTCAAAGGAAATATGGTTCCTTCCTGATCCTTTTTAGACCAACAATGGCATATGATTTTACTTTCTCCCAAGCTCTTTGAGGTAACCAACTGTGCAATAGTACACAATGGAGAGTTTCCCCTGACACTTACCCAGACTTAATTAATTTTCCTTGGTCAAAATAAGGTACACAGGACAAAAATCCTTTTTTATACCCTGAATGGCACACAAATGTTGAAAGGCCAATTATAGCCAGGGCCCAAATTTAACTTACCTTGTGACATTAGTGAGGGGTATTATAGCTCTTTTACAAGTGGGTCAGGTTCATGTAAGTGAAACTCTCAAAATTAAGTTAAAGATCAGTGACAAAGATGAAACTAACCCCACAGTCCTCACCATCAATCACCACATAGTCATTATTTCCATTTGTTTCATTTACTTTACAGTGCAAGGCAGAAAATATTTTTAAACACAGTGGAAAAAACAAACCTCAGCCAGCAGAACAGACAGCCCACTTTAAGCAGTGAACATCATTAGCCTTAGGTAGTTCATTCATGTTACACAAAAATTTCTACAGGACAGACAGGGTCGAAATCCAAAATATATTAAAGATCAGGAGATGAGAAGTGAGAGACATAATCAGCTAGGCATGTACTAAGATCTCCAAAACATTCTTTGTATCACTCTTTTAAATTGCTGCACAGGGAAAAGAACACACCATTAAGTGGTGATAATTTCAGATTAAGCATTTACCCTAAGACAGGTTGCAATATTATACACAGACAAGAGACTCCTATTTTTGAATGGCATCAAATTGTGAACTGAGGCACAGTGGGTAGGAAACTACTGCAAAAGGGTTTGAAAGTGATTGCTCATCTGTGTAGTAAAATATATCCTCTTTAAAGTCCTGCTGTGACCACTATAAAATGATTAGGGGCGAGAGCCTGCATGTGGTCTGCCAACGTGTAGGAAACAGAAGGAGAACCATTGTCCAAGGTAGGGTTGTACATTACAGCTCCATGAATAAGCCAATACTAAATGGTGACAGAAAGTTATCCTACAAGTAAAACTTTTCTGAAATCAAGGTGGCTGTGATTTAAAGTTTCGTCTGATTAGAACAGGGCTAGCAATTTTCAAACAAGGCATGTCAGAACTGTGGTTTTCTTTTTCAAATCAGAAGAAAAGTGTGACAGCAGGAGCTCGGCAGAAGCTCAGCAAGAGCAAGAGGGGATTTTCCCTTCAAGAGATGAGATGTTGCTAATTAGCTGAGTAGTGGTATCTTACCTCTGTGGCAGGCAGGCAGAGCTCTCTGCTTCTGCTGCTCCTGGTATCACAGGGAGCTGTGAGCCAGCCTCTGGCTCAGGTGTCTCTACTGGGGTGCAACATCCTGCAATACCTGCAACATCCCTCTACTGGCTAGTCAGACCTGTTGCTTGCTGACTTGAGTATTGCCTCATGAGTCCTTGATTTTGCCAGTCAATATTTGATGTGATTAATCTACTTGTGTAGTCAGTGACATCCTCTTGATGTATGGATGACATATGGTGAGAGAAAAACATGTGCTGGAAGCTTTATATTCATTTCTCTGAGGGAGTTTCCCAGTGGTTATTCTACATGGATGTAAGAGGTTTGGAGTGTCATGGCACAGGGCACAAGGTTTGCTCCCAGATCTAATGTTTTTGTTAGCACCCATGTCAGGAATCCACCTAGGAACTGTGAAATTTAATATTCCAGGCTTTTTTTGCATGAACTATGCCCTGGAAGAATTGTCAGGATCCAAGTTAAAGGCAAAAAATGCTGCTCAACAGAGTAATGGACTTGCACAAAGCATTCTGTCAGTTGTTATCTACACCTGTCCTGTTCCTGGACCCCCTTCCAGGGCAAGAGGGGATAGCCTGTAAACAGAAAAGAATGCAGCTTCTAATGGTAATTTTTCTGTGTGCAGTCAAACCTTATTTCTGAATGTTCTATTCAAGCTCTAAACCCCTTTTTTTTATATGGAAGAGAGTATCTGTTAAAGCTTCAGCTTAAATTATTTTCTTTAGTTTTCCAGTGTTTACTTTTCCTCAGACATGTGTGGGATCTTCTTGGGCTCCTCTTGCTGTGAATTCACAGGGTATACATTAAAGGATATTTATGCAGCTGTAAAGGCAGATACATATTAAATAAGAATGGAGTTCTCATAACCATTTTATCAAGCTACCGATGACAAGGTATCATCTTGCTACTTCAATCTGGCAGGCATTTGTGAATTTTCAGGTTTTTAGATGTTGCTCATCTTCAATCAGCTGCCACAAGTGGAGCCAAAATCTATTTCAAAGAAGAGTGTGAACTATTCCAACAAAAGCAGTGGAAAGCTCTAAGAGCTTCATATTCCATTGCATGAAATCTTTTAATTTTCACCATGCAAATTAAAAAAAAGCTGTCATGATTTGAAAGAAAGTTGTTTTCAATATATGATATAAATAATTACACCAGTAGAGGGCAATGCAAATGTGAACTTGGCTGCTTTCTGAAAAATTGTCCCTTTCAAAAATGAGAGAATTGGGAACAGCTGGCCATTGGCAGGGACACTTTTTTTGTAGGCTCTGCTATCCCAGAGACTGTTTTGTCTTTGAATGCTGAGGCAAAGGGAACGTGGGATTAAGTTTAGGACAAAGCCAGATTCTCTTGAGTTTTTGGCAGAAGTATAAAGGGAGAAGATCAGTAATATTCCTTTTTGTGGATAGGTAATAGAGTTCTAATTCTGAGAATGAAACTGGAAGTCTGAACTATAATTTAAGGGGGTGGTTGTAGGGGAATAAAAAATGCCATGAAATTGCTTTCAAAACTATAGGAATGGGGTTGGATTTTGGGATTTGAGGGTTTGAAGTTTTTCGGGTTTTGTTTTCTTTTTTTTTAAAGGAATTTTCTTGGCACATGTTTTGGGTTTATAATTTTTTGGGGGGAGGGGGTTGGGGTTTTTTTTGTGGTGGAGAGAAAAAAAATGCTTTAAACCAGGTCTATTCTGGCAATGTACAAACCTTCCTTGAAATTCAGCCTACATAGAAAATGTGAAATAAGTGATGGTGAGATCTTGTCAGCAAGAAGAGAACCATGTATTGCTTCCACTTCCAGCTGTCTGATGCCTTTATTGTTTTAGACAGTAAACTAACTGCTGGCTTGCCCTTTGACCTTCTGTCCCAAACAACTATTGCTGAAAGATATTGAAGTGGTTTTGCCTTGTGAGATAAAATTGAGCAGTGTGATTTTTTGGCAGAGGCTAAGTGTCCAACATCAAGTAACAGAGCATTTGGCCTGAAAAATGGCATCCAGTACTAGTAGACCTAATAAAAACTATGACTTCTGCCCTGAGCATAGGTCAGTAAAAGACCCCTGAAGTCTACAGAGTTTGTACTCATGGAATTGGTCCAACTATTTAACCATTTATCTTGACTCTTTTAAGCCTTGTATGCTGTTTAGTCATTTATAGTGGTGCAAAGTGAGCGGAAAATGAAATTAAAACCCCATCTCTCTGGGGTTGCTTGGTTTTTGGTTTTGTTTCGGTGGGGTTTTTTTAAGCTGCAGCCCCATAGTATTTAGTACAAGATCTGCACATGTGTCTTGCCTGGCAAATCTGATCCATATTTGGCCTGGACACACAGCTGCACTATTGTGAAAGTGGCCAGAGGACATGGTACAGTGGTTACACAAGCTTTAAGAGATGATACTTCACATAGAGGCTATTACAATAAAGTCTCTCCATTAAAATGTTTTGAACAATAGAAAAGTTTTATGCTTTTTGGTTTATGCATTTTATGTCATATGAATATGGTATTTCCAAATTCATATTTGTGATAAAATCACATTTTCTGTCCTTTGTAATTTTGCTTCTTGTCCCTTGGTTTTACACAAAACTTTGCACAGCAACAAATGTTGAAACTGAGAGAAAATTCTATTGAAAAAAAGAACAATAATAGTGCAATAGTGCTTTGTCTGGGATTTCTGACTGTCTTTTTCCTGGTAGTGGGGTAAGAAGTGAAATTAGTGTTCAGACTGATAATAAATAGTTGCATGTTATATCCAATGCATAGAAAAACATTAAGGTTACTTTGTTACAATAATTCCATACTTGTACAACCAACACCGTAAATATTGCCAAAATGTATAGAAAGCAAATCCATCTGCCTTTCAGCAAGAGGTGTAATCTAGGCAGTGTAAAGACAACATTTTGGTTTGGGATTTTTTTATTATTTGTACTACCCCCCTCTTTCCTTTAGTACACACTGTAATACTCTCTCCAGCAGTTCTCTATTGGTTTTCCTCCATGTCTTTTGATAAAATGTCTGTGATCATTTCAGACAACCAAGGAAGTGGTTTCCTTTGACACTGCTTTCTTCTGTATTTGGTAGTATGGTATTTGTCTCAGTTTCATTTTCACCTCCATGTTATTAGTTCCACAGCTCTTCCTCTGGTGGGTGTTGATCCTGCAAGTAGTTTGATGCTGACTGTGGCCTGCTCAGGCCTCAGTGGAGCTGCTGGTACAATCTATTGCCCCCGCAGAACACCCTGCAAAGTCAAGGCTTTGATTTGTTCATAAGCCATGGTTTGCAGTTCCCCTGCAGAACCTGGGTCATCATCTTCTTGCAGCTTCTGCAGTCAGTCTGTAGCTGCATTGCAATATACATGTTTGGTATAAATTGCAATATTTAGGTTAGCAGGGTAGCTTTTTGGCACACATCCACCATCAGTGTAAGTAACAAGGTGTGAGGCACTGAGAGCCAAACTGAAGTTTACGGTCACCGACTCCGTCGAGAGCCTGACATAACGCAGGGTTTCAATTCTGTGCAGTAATCTGCAGTGACACTGTTATGCAGGAAGCCCTACCAGTCAAGTTCAGTCCTGCTAGGATGTGGTTTTTGCTGATTTTCATTTAGTGCTTTAGGGTTATTTTCAGTGCCAGAAGCATCCTTTGGTTTCAGGCAGGGTTGTTGGTTCCAGCAGATGACTTTAAGAGATGAGAATGATCCTGTCCTGATGGAGGAAAGATTTGTGCTTTCATTAGGATTTAATTTTTGATTCCCTAGTTCTTTGCAGTTAAAAAGCTAGTATAAATTCAACAATCTTTGCTATACTGTGGTTAGTATGAAGAAGCAATGCAATTATCCCATACATTTATTCATACTGACTGTCCAGAGAATGAGCAGCCTTCAATTTTTACCCTACTCTGCCTTCAAAGATATTTCATTGCTTGGGCATACAGAATGCTTTAGATCCTCTTCAGTCCCTCTTTGATTCTGAGCCTAAATTTAACTTCTCTGCCTGACAGAGCCCTGCTCCTAACAAGGTTTGCATGACAGCCTCAATTGCGTTTGGTGTACATTAAGTCATTTCCCTTGGTAAACTGTTATACAGAACGCCAATTGAAGATATCACAAAAAGAGCTTCTTGAAAACAAACCCTTCCTATCCATCAAAATGTACTCTGAGCAAAGGCCTATGATAATAAACACTTGCATTTCTTCCTGCTTAGACCTCTGCCTTTCCTTTAGTCAATTCCTATCAACCTCGTTATTTCTGCCTGTGCACTGGGAGACTTCTCCAGCAGAGAAGTTCTACTCCAGCTGCTGATAGGCCTTTAAATCCTACTTCCTTTCCTCATCCATAAGTTCTTCTATGATTTATTTTCTCTTTGATCCCAGGCCTTGGCCTGGATGTAGTAAACCTTGCTAGCCAGATTGCACCTGCTTAGATCAGATCTGGCTAGCAGAGCAAGGATGTTCCCCAATAGCTCCACTCGTTGTCCCCTTAGGAAGTCTTAAGTATGTCACAATTTAATTTCTTCTTTTCTTCCCCCCCATCTCCTTATCCTCAGCTTTTTCCACTGTTAGAGACTCCTGATAAAGATTTCATATTTATAAGGTGGAATACAGGATGTTATACATAAGAGTTGGGGAGATAGCAGAGAGGGAGACTTCAGAGCAATAAGCACATTGATTTGGAAAATAGTCAAAAGATATTAATAATACAACTTCCATAATATGGAGGTGTTTCATATTAATTTTTCTCCTTCTACTACAGATGTCTGTTAAAAGCTGGGCTTCAGGTGCTACTTTCCATGTACCAGAATGAGCTGAATTACATAGTCAAGTACTTTGTTAGGTTGGTGTCTTGTCTTCTAATGGCTCAAGTCTGCATTGCTTTTTAGAGAATACTTTTATAGCTTGCCTGAAGCTTTCTGATACATTTATTATGAAGCACAGGTAGAGGCAGGCTAAAATTTTCAAGCCTGAGTGGATGCAGTTAGACACCCTAAATCCATATCTAGGCACTTAAGGAAATGTGATTTTCAGAGGTAGGGAGCATAGAAACACATTTGAAATAATTTTGAGCTTGGTATTTTTGAACATTAGGTACCTTTTTTTATGCTTAAGTGTATTTTCAAGCTCTGAAAATTTTGACTATATATCCAAAGAGAGCTTTAGACTATATATCCATTTTAAAACATTTCAGAGTTGGATGAAACTCTGATTATCTGATATATTTTTTCCCCTATTGACATAGGGCAGATTTCTGAGCAGCCATTTTCCAGCAACATCTTGAGTCTCAACATAATCTAAAAATCAGCCTCTTTCCTTCCTGTGGTCTGCAGTATGACTAGCTATACAACAAAGTCTTGCCCAAGAAAAAGTGTTCTTCAAGACAATATTTTTAATAACTGCTCTTAATAAAGGTCAGTGCTATACATAGTCAAGGTTTTATTAATGTAAAAAGAAAGCAGGGGCTGTCATTGCATTTCCTTTGAAATCTAACAGAACATCAATTTTGTGGACTCAGTACTCAGTTCTGAACTTATATAGGAGTTTTGGGATTGCTTTTATTTGAAAAGCAACCACAGACTAAACCTCAGTAGTATTTGGTTGTTAAGGGAGCACAGAGAAAGGTTCAGCCTATGCAATTGAATTGCACATAGCCAAGTTTTGCAAGTTCCCTGTTCACCACCTAGATTACCATTGGTGGTGACCCCATCTACTGCTACCTGTGCCAGCAGGATCTTTCCTTCTATGTGTTACACTGCAGAACATTAAAAATTTAACAAGGAAGATTGTGAAGAAACTCCTGTTGTGAGAAGCAAAATATTGTTCATGAGAGATGCTGAAAGACTAATCTCTGAATTGAAAAGGTAGTTTAAGTTCATTATGATGGTTTGTTCAATACTAGCCTCATTCTGCAAACATTTATGCATGAGTAGCTTTACATAAGTGGGTAGTTCCATCAAGCTAGATTTTCGTGTATTACTTTGTTTAGGTGTTTGGACAAGGTCTCATATCTCTTGTGCCTTCTCAGGGTTTTCCTTTCCTTTGTGTAGCTAATAATGCTATTTGTTTTGCTCCCATCTTTGTGTCTCTGCTCCCAGCTTTGTAACTCTGTATCTGTTTTGACTTCAAGCTCTCTTGCTTTGCACAGATCATTGTTAGGCTTTGTGCTGGTACCTTGTAGATGACTGCAGTTATTACAACACGGGAGACACTAAATCCAACACTGAAACAAATTATATTGAGTAGGCTAATGTAGCCATCTAATCTGTATTAATTTCAGTTGCTTGGAGAATGATGGTGTAGGAGTGAGTTATGCTGCCCAAATCCCAGACAGTGTCCTGCAGTAATGCACAAGTAGTCTCAAAAGGATTGATTGAAGCTTCAAATACCGGAATTTATCTAACTACAAAAGAAGTAGGAAAAAAAAGAGATGGATTAAATGAAGATTATTATCAAGTGAGTAAAATGCTTTAGAAATTATTTCTCTTAATTCCTCTGTTGCCATACATACAAACAAACCCAGTTTTCAGATGCCGCGGATCAAAGGCCGGGTGTGTGGGTGCCATTAGTACTTTCTGGAGCCGGCAGCACCAGCCGGAGGCGAGGTCCTCCCATCTTCCTTCCTGACAGGACCAGGCATCCCACATCGCCCACCCCCCAAAGTTTGGAGGCTGGAAGGCAGCCGGTCCGGCGGCTCCGAAAAGCCGCTTGCTTGCCCTCTAGAGAGAGCTCCGGGAGAGGGAAGGGAATCCCTCTGCTGCGTTCCCCTGAGCCACAGAGCCCCGGAGGGGCCAAGGGGAGTTTGCCAGCTCGGGCCGAGCTGGCGCCGGGCTCCCCGGCAGCGACCCGAGCCTGCTCCGACCGTCCCCTCGGGCCGGGCGAGCTCCCGCCACCGCCTCGCAGCCCTCGGCAGTCGGCAGAGGCGGCCGCGGAGGCCGGGCTCCCTCTGGGCGGCAGGAGGTGAATGGCAAGCGCCGTCTTCTCCCTCCCACACCCCAGTGTCGGTCTCGCCTCCTCCAGCAGCAGCAGTAGCGGGTCACCTCTGCGCGGCTGAGCCGAGCCGAGCCGAGCCGCGCCGCGCTGCCTGCCGGCNGCCGCTCGCGAGGGGCGCGGGGGCTCCTGCCGCCGGCCGGGGTTTTGTTTCCTTGTTTTCCCCGCGGGCTCCAGCGCGTCAGGAGAGATTAGAAGCCGAGAATGGGTTCCGGCAAAGTCCCTCCCTTTTATTGCCTTATCAAGTTTCTTAAGGTTACAGCCCGCCGGGCGCGCAGCCCTGGCAGCGGGAGAAGGCGCGTTCGCCGGGAGCCGCGGCCGCCGCTGGGCGAGGGGGATCCGGGCTGGAGTGCGCCGGGGGCGGCTGCCGCTTTCCCGCCCCCTCAGGGAAGGAAGGCGGCCCGGCCGCCCCAGAGACCCCTGCCCGGCCCGCCACCGCCCTTCGGGGATGACCGGGAGTGCGGAGGGACACGAGCTGCCAGGGCAGCTTCCAGCTAGGACGCGACAGGGATCTCCTCTAGTTTCTCCCGACGGCGGCGGCGTTGCCCGCCGGGAGCCTGGATACCGCCTTGGCCGCGGTGCCGGCGCCCCCGTGCAGCTGTGGCCCTTCTGAAGGGGAGTCGGGGGTCTCGGTATCTGCAAAGATTTTGTGTCGCCTTCGAAAGTTGGGGATACTTGAGTGAGGGTAGCGACTTCTGTGGGTGACGCTAAGGGTTAATTTGGAAGACTAATTGAGCTATAGGATCCCCATCCCCATCTTGAAAGAGCAGCGTCAGTCGAGATGTAATGGAAACCACAAGAAAAGTATTACAGATAATTAAGTTGGGCAGAGTTGTAACTTGAAATTTTATCAGTCAGAAAAGAGGTGGGGGTGGGGGGGGATGATGCTCAATTTCTGAGCGACACTCGAGTAGAGCTTTCTTTTTCTGAAATGACACAGAGATTTTGAAGCATGGATGGCAGAGCTTGGGACTCCCAGCTTGGTCCCCAAAACTAACCTGGTACCTTATCTAAAATAGAAATAATAGGATCAAGTCTTTGTGGAGCTGTGTTTTCATCTGATGCCTAATTATGTTTCCATTTATCTTCCTTGCCAGAAGAAATTTACTTGTTTATTTGCCCATTAATGATGTGTTAAAATAGATATACTAAAATCAGGCCATATGTATGCCATTTAAATGTGACTTTCAGTCTCAAAGATGAGAATATTTTCAGTCTTTACTGGTTTACAGTCACTCTGTATGTAAATGATGCCTACATAGCAAGAATGATGGGGGGAATGTCTCTTTCTCGGTCTGTATCAAAGCAAGAGTATCTAAATAATTGGTTACTAACAAAACTTCTATTCGGATAAGTATTTGCAAGTGTGATAGCACTCCTTAAGAGGCAGTTTTCTAGTCACTTGCTTGTTTTCAATGTTGTTTTTATTTTACTTGATTAAATTTGAGCTAGCTTTAAATCCCTGCAGTAGCTCAGATTTTTTGTTCTGTGAACCTGTGTACTGGGTGGTGTTTGTGTGCATAAGCCCTCATTACTGTATCTATCCATGCAGGACTGAATGCTGTTTACTTCACACATATTGATAATTCCAGTGAAATTAAGATACAAGTCACAAGATTAATATGACCAGCAATTAGTCCTGTGAGATTTTTACAGCCCTGATGGCATTAGAGGCAGCATGTGGCAGTGTTACTACTTCAGAGCCCTATTTTTGTTGGCTTTTTTTCCCCCTTCTGCTTTCTGATAGTTTCTACAGCACTCAAGATAAGATTAAATCTTTCTTTAAAATACATCTTTTCTTTTACTGGCTTTTTTGGATTGACTGAAGCTTCAAGATCCAGTTCTCCATGGGTTCCTCAAACCTTGCAAGTGCAGCTGATCCTTCTTTTGCTCTGGTTTCTCTTTCTCTGGAGAGACTTATCCATAAGGCTGCTTTAGTCCTTTGTGATCAAAGAATTCTGTCTTCCTCAGCCTAAGGTATACCAGTTTGAGCAGGTGTATCTAGGTGCCTCTTACAGATCCTCCTTTATGATCTATAGTCTCCTTATCTTCTGATCTGCCTGAAAGATTTCACAACATTAGGTGAAGATTTTGTGAAGCAAAAATGCAAGATTAATACTCTGCTTATTGCCTGGAAGTCTACTGTTCTGTAAGAACACAAACCCCCTTCTCCCCCAAAACCCCAACAAAACCCACAGGAGTGGAAGGCCTGGCTGGAGCATCGAAGTCAGCCTGTAGAGCCCAGTGCTGTTAGCTGACAGCAATGAGTGGAGGCTGTGAGAGCCTGCAGGTGAAGCAGGTGTTTCAATATGCCTGGGCCTAAATCCACTGTGAATTTTTTGAGGCAAAGTAGTGGGATTGATAGGTATGCTGAATTATTTAGCTTGTTATGGATATATATTTTTAGCTTATGACTTCTGCAGAGAAATAGGGAAACATTACTTTTGAATTTATGTAACAGATTTACAGGAGGAAGTAAGGTAATTTATTGAGACAAATCCAAAGGTGGGCAGTTACCCCCAAAACTAAAGTTTCTTCAAAACTTCTGATGACTTGAGGCAGCATGCTTAAACACTTGGACAGTTAGCTACCTGTCTCTCCCTAACTTATATTTTCATAACCTTTCCTGTGTGTCAAACGCTCTGACTGATGGAAATTTTTATGAAGGGCTAGTTTTGCTTGGTTTATTAAATATCTTGTATTACACTAATATTTTATTGTTATTATTGATGAATGATGAATGTTATTTATTACACTTTTGTGAAAGGATTCTTGCTTTGAATAATCTGGGCTAATATAACTCAAATTCTATGAAATACTTTTCCCTGGATTTTTTTATTGTAAATCTCACTTTGAGTGTCAAAACACGAGCTGGATGGAAGGCTGAAATGTTATTTGGGATGAGTTGGCAGTCCTGGCCTCATCAGGCCTTGGGTCTTGTCTACTACTTACCTTGGCTTCAGGGGCCCTCCCCAAACTTCCTGATTTCACCTGCAAACCTGGCAATCTCACTATAAACTTGTCCTGAATTCTCCATCTCTTTATTCAGCAGCAGTCACAGCTGATTTACTCTTGCTGTCTTTTAAGCTGTTTTCTTTTAAGGGAATGCCTAATTCTTCCTTAACTCAGCTGGAATGTGGTCAGTTAGCTTCTCAGGCTCTCCTGTCCTGGATAGCTGATATGTTACAGAAAACCTGAGGCCAGCTGTGAAAGGCCAGCTGGATTGCACAAGGTGCATTGAGTGTGGTGCTGGACTTCAGCTCACAGATGTCTTCACAGTGATACAGGATTTTAATTAAAAAGACCTGCTTGTCTTCATACAAAATCCATACTGACAATTCTAAAGAGGGCTTGAGGTTTGTGGATTTCAGTTTCCTGCTGTTTGGAAGGCTATGTTCTTACTGCTTGCCAGAAGAGGGAAAAAAAAAAAAAAAAGTATAAACTACTGATGTAGAATTCTCTAATCCATTTTCTCCCTAATCTGAAGAGGGAGATTCAGTTGATTTGGCCAGGTCAGTAGCAGGTCTTTTTGGGGACGATTTTTTTCCCCCATTTTTTCTGTCATCATGAATTAACTAAATATGGGCAGAATCTCAAAGACCAAATCAGATTTAAGCAATCCATTCTACTATGAAAATTGCTGTTAGGAGACAGGATATGTTGTCTGTCTTCCAAGTCTTGTGGACCTTTTTGGCAAGGTATACTGCAATAACATACTGAAAAGTGAAGTAGACATCTTATGCTGTACATGGTGTGATTATTAATTTGTCTTGAGAGGGAGTGAATAGAACAAACTGTATTTGCTTATTCTGTAGGTTTTTCAAGTTTACAATTACAAAGTTTGCTTACATGTTTCAGTAATGGGTTTTGAATTGTTTGGTGTCAGTGTTGTTGGTGTGACTTCTAAGAAATGCAGTTATTTCTGCTTCTCAAGTGTTATAGATCCAAGGTCTAAAGAACTTGCTACCCTTCAAAATCCAAAGAGAGCAGGCAAGAGCCTGTTCACAGTCGCTTCAGCTCTGTCTGCACAGGAGGTTTAAAATCGTGTTTGGATGCTAAAAGCCTTTTTGTCTCAGTCTGGCAAACTAAGCCTCTTCCTATTTGTCAGTGAATTTGCCCTACAGTTTCCTTTAGATTGTTTTTAATGTTGAACAGGGCTCTATTTAATGAAAATACCTAAGAAAACACAAACTAAAGGTGCTTACTTGACATAGTACCATGTCAAAGTGTTAAATGTGATGCTGTTTATCAAGGTCACTTTGGCAGGCTGAGTTTGTGCTCTGTTACTGGGTGTCATGGCATTAAAAATCAAGCCCATCTGTGCTTTTTTGATGGATGTTTTTTCTTTTGTTTTGTATCCAGTTTCTTTGAAATTTCACCCTGGGACCCCAGTGAAAATTTATCTGGAGTATGGCAGTAAAGTCAGTCTGGAGAGCATTTTCTCTTAAAATATATAAGTAACTAAACCACTTTCCTTTGTATCAATTTCTTTCATTCTGTTATCTCTGCTCTTGCCAACAGGAGTTTCTTGCTGCAAAAACAGTATTTTGGCAAATAGAGTGAAATCTCTTAATATGAGGCACCAGGAAGACCTTGATTTTTAATGTGACTATAAGAGGTGGATATGTAATGGCCAGTTAAGAGGAAGAAAGTCTTGTGGCAAATAAGCTTTTATTGTATTTTGACAGTTGTGTATGTATCATCAAGTTTGTATATTGTTTAGTTATCTAGTGTGATCTTAGCATATTACAGCAATGCTAGTAAGATGCATTAAACCTAGGGTGCATATTTCTGTTATTAAAATGGCTCAGAAACATGCAAATGGATGTAAAATCTAGGTGTTCAATGTGGCTTGGTATCTTGTGCATGTGTGCAAATGGAGCATCTAACAGAATGTGTCAGCTCTGGTATTGCACAGTGCTCCTGTAGCAGCAGTAAGAGGTTCTGTTTGCTTTGTGTTTGTGTAAGTGGCTAAAGAAAACAGCTGCCAGTAAAGACTGAGTCTTCTAAGATGAAATAACTTTCTCTGCTATAGAAATGTAATTTTGGAATAATATCTTTATTGGGTTATTCCATCTTATTCTGTAAATGAGAACAGGGTTTGGTACACTGAGTATGAGATACTGCATTTGATGTTCAAGTTAATAATCTAGAAGTTGTAGTGTCTGAGAAGTGCCTTTTTGCTTTAGCCAAGTAAAGAGTGTGGGTTGGGTATTTTTTTCCCCCAGCTCCACTGTATCTGGAATTTCTGTATTATTGCCTGCCATGACACAGAACTTGGGTGGCTTTTGTAGAATGGCCATGGGGCATAGCCTTTCTGGGTTAGCTGGAAAAGAGAATTCCACAATGTAGCCTCTGTGTGGAAAGTTCCTCACAAAGCAAACTCTCCTGCAGTCTGGCACAGCAGCTCTTCCCACAGGAGCACTGTGACCAGGATCCTCAGATGGTGGGACAGTCACTGAACCTTACAATAAAGACACAGGATGTAAATGAGGAAGAAACACCTGGTGAAAAAAGAAAAGTAAACTTTGAAATAAGCATTTTCAGTTTAGACCTGCAATTGAGAAATATTGTTCAATTCAATCTGTAGCTTCTATACAGGCACAGATGCTTAACTTGCATTAATTTTCACTCAGTGAATCTACATTAAACATTTTTCCAAGTGATTCATATTTGATAATTGTTTAGCTACAGAGTTACAACAATTACGAATTATATATTTTTAACTCTAGGAATTTTTTTTTTTGGCTTTCCTGCTGTCTGTGTCAGATTATTTTAAGTTCTGCTATTTTGTTTCAGCTGGCTAGCATCAACTTTTTCTACTAGGAATTGATAGTTTCTGGCTAAGATGAACAAAAGTGATGGCTAGTGTTTTTATGGAAGTTGTTTTGGTTTTGGATACCACAGCTGGCAATATTTGGAAGCTTGGAATGTATCAATACAGCCTGCACTAGGTGGCAGTGTAAAATATGAAGAAGTCTAGAAACATTTGAAATTCTTTATGACCCCAATAGAAGCTGCCACATTTGTGGCTCATTTTGTAGATAAGGGGTTTTTTACTGTATAGTCTCCTCTTAGATATGAGGTCACTTATTTTTCATGGTCTTAATTTTTCTTAACTTCACCTTGTTTGAGTCAAGGGAATATGTTTGGGCAGTTACTATAAGATAGTTGGTATACTGAACATTCAGTCTACACTTTTATTGTGGCTTGTGTTTGTAGTTAGTTATTGGTTAGGAAAACCACACATTGTTGAAAATGTTATGTGAGATGTATATTTTATAACTGTGGGACAGAAGTTATCAACTGATGAAACAATGATGGGCGAGACTTCATTTTAACATTTTATAGCTGTATTATAGCCATTTATAATTTATCTAGGATGATCTGGTATGCATATATTGTTTTTAAAATAAAAATCCTGGAATTGTACTTAATCTGATGTCAAATTGCAGGTACTGTTGGAGTTTGTCTTTCACTTAGAGAATGTGTGTGTATGAACTGATATATATATATATAAATATATATATATATGTCTTCTTAAAAATGGTAGGTTGTATGACTCTTAAGCTCAAATACATCTTAATGTTCTTCAAGCACTGCAAGGGAGCTTAAGTGACAGTGGGAGTTAGGGCAGTTGTCTGTGAGCAAAGTACATCCTTTGTTAGTAAAGGCTGGAGTCCTTTCAAAGTTTTCATTCAGAAATGCCTGATGATACAAAAATTCTTATCAGGGTGGAAAAAATAACATTTACAGAAACCTTTAAATCAGTTTCTGTGCCACCATGGTATGATAGCCTAGAGATAGGGTACCCTACTAAAGCAAAAAAAGCAAGAGGAGTTAGAGGACCCAGCCTCTAAAGGTTGTGTGCAGAGCTGCTGAACTGCTTTGTTACGTATTTGCAAGTGAAATGAGAAAGCAGTTTGGTATAACACCGTGAAATCTTTACATTTTTATAAATTGGATTTTCTCTCACTGACAAAAATGAAAAGCCTGGTCACAATAGCTTCTTTGGAATTGTGTACTGCAAAAAGCAAAGATGTCCACATGCTGAGAATGAATTTCAGTTTTTAAATGAATTTAGCCTCTCATAGAAATATATTTAGTACCTTGCACTAAAGCTGATCAGTAATTAATCTGGTGGTAAATGAAGAAGACTGTACATACATAAGGTATAAGTCATGATATTCTGAATATGTTTTGAAGAATGAACATTTTATAAAATCCCAGCTTTTGATAATGACTTCTTTTAAGCAGAAGACAGAAAAGTACTATGAAGCAGTGGGAGTGTTTAGTGAGGAAATACTTCCCCCTCACTTTTTGCTCATACTATTATGCTTTTCACAGAAGAAAATGTTCAGTACCATTGATACCTGTCATATCAGTGTTTTGAAGATAACATGGAAGATTTACCAGCAGAAAATGTAGATAGTCAAGTAAACCTGTGTTTGGAGACTTACTGAATGTAGGTGTGGGTCCTGGAGGGGCACTGTAACTACTGACCCTCTATGTTCATGTAGTCTTTGGAAAATTCAGCCTTAACTTTTATCATTCATGGTTTCAGCAAAGGAAACCTGGCATGAATTCTCCTTGGCAGCTCTGAATCTTAGTTGTTGCTTGAACTCCAACTGTAAATTGAGATACCATGTCTCAGTTTGTATTGTTTTGGTTCAGCATTCACAGCTATTTTTGTTTGTTTCTTTTGGCTGGTGTTAATTGACTGGCAAACTGTGGTAGTCTTGCACAAAAGTAAAAGCAAAGTAAGCACGAGTTTATTAAAAAAGAAAGGTTATGGATGCCTATATTAATGTTAATAGGAGTTGTCCTACAATTTGCAGCTGAAGATTGATCTAAAGATGTGTGGGAACGTGACAGAGCAGATCCCTGACAAAAGCAGAATGTGAAAAGTCAGTGACTGAGTCACAGAGTGAAAGGAATAGAGACACTGAAGCAGGATTAAATGGTAGCTTATTTTAGACCTGTATAGAAAGTATTCCAGAAATAAACGATCTGATCTGATACCCAAAGATCTCACCTCCAACCATGATTGAAAGGAAACTGAAATCCTTTAGTCCAGTTTGGGCTGTGTTTTATAAACCATGGGTGGAAACTGAAGGAATTACTGATGCTAATCTGGAAGGCAAAGTGAAGCCCCAGCTTAAGTGAGGCACAGGCTCCAGAGGTTCTGGGAACAAGTCACTTCTTACCTGAGCAGTGGGAATAAAAGGAAGTCAACACATCTGGAGTTCTCCACTTGATTTTCAACTAGAACCAAACCTTGGAGCCTTCTTCCAGGTAGTAGCATTTGTTGGCTACCATATTTAAATAAATCTGATATTCCACTAGGAAATATACTATAATTGTTTTCATGTTACTCTGAGAAGATACATTTATAACAATTATTTTAAGCACCTAACTCAGCACTTGCTCTACTTGTTGAATGAGATGTTCTGGAGTTTTCTATGAATATTAATATTAAGATTTATATCAAGAGTAAAATACAGAAAAACTACTCTTTTTCAAAAGAGAAATGATGATTACTCATTTTCAGTGCTCTGAAATTACCTTAACAATCAATTTTGGTATGTTAAAATAGAATTACATGCCTGTGAATTTTACCTGAAGCAGAGATCTGATGTTTATGGCTATCTCTTTGTTTTTTGGCTTTTCTTTTTTTTTTTTTTTTTTACCCTTTTAGAAAAAGAAGAACTATCTTTATCCTACTGAACTGTTCCAGATTTGGGGGAGGGGGGAAGGGGGAGGGCCAAAACGCTGTAATGCATAAGCATAAAACATTTTGCCTATTTTAAATAAAATACTGATGAGTATCTAGCCCATGTCTGTGGGAATTTGTCTTGGCAGATGCTTCCTAAGTTCTGAAAAACATCAACTTTGAGAATCTATTTTTGTGTTCTGGAAGAGCAATGTCTTCTGGAAGAGCAATGTCTCCCACTAAAGTTTAAAGGTTAATGTAGAAATACTTTTATGGAAATCAAACTATGAAGTGCAAGAGGATATATTTTTGAGCAATTTTAAAAGACAATACCATCCTGTCAGTTTTGACCCTAGTTTTTCATTTCTGTATTTGGAACAGTGTTGCAGCTTTACACCCAGATGATATGTTAGTTCTGCTGTAGTAAATAATTCAAAAGAGCCTTTGTTGTGTAGTCAGCAATGTCACACATCTCTCACCTCCCCTAAGTGATGGGAGCAGATTCTGACCCCATTTGCAGTGCTGTAGGTTTCCTGAAGCTCAGTGAAGCACTTTGGAAGATCATGGCTTTTGGCTTTTGTTTTCTAAAAATAAAATCTTAATTTAAAAATGAAATTTAAAAAATTATCAGTAATTTAGCCTCTCAAATGTTTATTCTGGAAGCAGAAGGGACAAGATGGTAAGAGAAACCCAGGTGTGCTGGTATTTTGGTAGGAAGTGTAGGTTTCATCTTGGAAACACTCATTGGACTGAGGGTCAGACTGGAATTTTGAACCCTTGAACAGGCAAGGTAAGATGTGCTTCTGTGGAATGGCAATGAGGAACTGGAGGAGCACTGGTGTCTGCAGAGCAGGGCACCTCTAGGGAGCTGTAAAAACATCAGGGCTGATAGAAATGTGCCTACCAGCTGGGAAAAGGAGTATGCCATGACCACTCTCAGTGCTGTACCTTTCTTGAGTCTTTAAGAATGAAGATAAGTCTTTGTGTGCTTGGCTACTTTCCATCTTACCTGAAAGTTTTTGTTCCAGTTTGTGTTTAGAGAATTTCTGTGCCTATGAGGAGACAAGTTGGCTGCCTCTTTAGAGTACAGTAAATTCTATTCTTACTTACTGTTGAGCAATCTGAGTTTTGTTTTTTAATGAAAGATGCATATAGTTGGTTTTTTGGAACTTAATGAGAAGTGTTCATTAGTGTCAAAATTTTGTAAGGTCTCTGTCCTAATACAGCCAACTTGCCTGCTTGCCAGCAATACTGGATTTTCCTCTTTCTTCATGAATGGTTATCTTTCAGCTTGTTCTATTTCTGTCCAAACAGTGTTGCTCCCATTCTAGCCCAGTGAAGGATATTCATAGCTTTCAGACCTAGTTCTCATCACATCCAGACCACTAACAGAATCAGACAGTGTTGAGGTGGGACGTGGATGGAACTTGCCATGCTCTTCTCAGTAGAATTTTCTGCATCTGACAGGTGATGCAACCAAACAAATAAACAAAATTCAGATCCTGTAATGTCTATAGGCAGTAGTGTTTGTACAGGTCATGGACTGCAGTGGCTCAGGTAACTGAAAAAATAAACAAAATAATCTATACTCTCTTGAAAATAGACACTGCCTTAATCCATCAACTTAAAAGTCATCATGTGTGAAGGAGGGGACAGTGTAAGTAAATTCATGAGATTGAACAAAGAAAGACAGATGATTCTTCTTGTCTGCTGTGCCACATTGAAAAAAAAAACAAAAAAGAAAAAAAGCCTTAAGAGAATTACCAGGCAATGAGGAGATAATTAAACCATCAAGCAAAGGGAATTTCACGGCCATTGTGGGTAAACAACTCTGGTTGCTCCAGGCAAGGGACCAACTTAATTAAAAACAATGGGGAAAAAAAAGAAAGGCCGAACTCAAAATTCTAATTTAGTTAACCCATTTACCAAAGAAAAATATTGGAAGCCCATCAGGTTTTCTACAGAAACTAACATTTTGTCTATAAATGCAACATTTTAGAAACTTTCCAAACTTTCTCTGACTTTACTTTAAACATGTACAAACAGCACGGGGTCCAAAATTTGTGGGTTTAAAATATATCTTATGCTAATTTTCTGATACTGTTTTTTTCATCATGAAATATTTAATTTTTCACTTCTAAGTAAGGGGAAAGCTGAGATCTGTAGCAAGGATTGCATTTTTTTCTGTTTATTGGAATATTCTAAGGGCAGAGAGGGCTCACAGGAAGTCAACCATACCCTGGCTGCAGTGGGCAGCAGGTCAAGGGAAGGCATTTTACCCCTCTGCTCTGCTCTGGTGAGACTCTGCCTGCAGTGCTGCATCCAGCTGTGGGGTCTCAGCACAAGAAGGGTGTGGACCTGTTGGAACAAGTCCAGAGGAGGGCACAAAGATGATCAGAAGGCTGGAGAGGTTTTCCTTTGAAGACAGGCTGAGAAAGGTGGGATTGTTCAGCCTGGAGAAGAGAAGACTTCCAGGGAGACCTTTAAAGCAACTTGAAGATGCTGTGAGAGAGCTGGAGAAGGATCCTTGGGGCATGGAGTGGCAGGACAAGGGGTGATGAGTTAACACTGAAAGTGGGCAGGTTTAGATTTGGTATTAGAAAAAAATTCTTTACTGTGAGGGGGGTGAGCTGCTGGAATGGCTTGCCCAGAAAATCTGTGGATGTCCCATCCCTGGAAGTTTTCAGGGCTGGATTGCATAGGATTTTGAGCCCCCTGGTCTAAAGGAAAGTAGGTATTCCTGCTCATGGCAGGGGGGATGGAAGGAGATGATCTTTGAGGTCACTTCTAACCCAAACCTTTTTGTGATTCTATGACCATCATGTACAATGAAGCAGACTCTGTTTGCCCAGGTTCTGCAGCCTGTGGTAGTGTGGGTGCTGTCCTGGCCTGCAGGCCTTGCCTTGTCTGTTACAGAACCATTGTGGCTACAGCATTACCAACTTGACATCTCATTAGCAAATGAAAAGCATAGGGAACTAGAAATTTCTGGGCTGGATTGCCCAGGGAAGCACTTAATGGCTCAAGTAAAGATGGGTGTTTGTGTGATCTTGAGACTGTGTTGTTTCTTGAGCTGCAAAATCTGAAACTTTAAAAGCAATGTCAACCTAAAAATTCAGAATGAATCAATATAATACTTTAAATCTTCAGTTCTCAAGAACGTTTTTATTTGTACTTGGTATGCTGAATTATTACAGAATATGGTATTTGAAAATAGCAGCATTACTTCATAAATTACTGCCATTTTTACTGGCCTATGTGCATTAGAAGTGCAGTAGATGCATTAGTCACTTTACTGAAGTTGGGGGGGGGAAAAGCCTAGAACTGTGAGTGCTCTCACATAAATGAACATATGTAAAATTGTGCCAGAAGGGCAGCAAGGGAAAAAACAGGTTGTGGCAAGAGGTACCTGTCAAACCAAAAGGCAGAAAATAAGTATTCTTATAGAAGCTTCTGCTGCTGTGCTTACAAAGAATTAACACTTTTCCTGCTGTGTCCAGTTGTACTACCTTGTGTCTCTCTGACATCAGTTTGGAAATGTTTTGAGTCAGAGTGTGTGTATTCCCTTCTAGTGGGCAGTGATTCCTGATAATAGCAACTGAATTCAACTTCAAATTCATATTGTTATAGTGCATAGTTATCCAACAGTGTTTGCAAGTAATTTTCCAATCTTAGTTTTAGTTGTGGATTTAATATTTAACATGCAAGGATTCTTAATGTTAAGGGTAATATTAAGGAATATTAATATTTAATTCATGTCATAAGAAATAGCTTACAGTCATTTTTGCAGATGAAATAGATAAGATAGCTCTCGTAGTTCCTTTGGAATTTTGGTGCTTCTTAATGACTCTTTACTTAAGGGATAAGGCATAAAATCTTCCTTTGTATGTGACTGCCAGAAGTTAGATTACATTGGAACTAAATAAACACCAAGTTGAAAGCAATTTAGATTAACATCCATATTTGTAGATTTTGAAATTACCTTAATCTGGAGAACCAAAGCTTGAAAGTCGCCATCTCTGTCAGCACTACGTTAAGCTCTGCATTGGCACAGTTCTTCCTTCTGTGCTACTCTGAGCTGGGACTTGGTGTTTAGCAGCTCTATTTTTCGTTCATGGAAGTAGGCCACAGTGGAAGAGCTGTCTCCTTGGATGTGTGCTCTGAATTTCACTCTGCAGGGCAGTTCACTGGCCAGAGTTGGTGACTTCGCTGAACAGCAGGATCAGTTCAAGAAATTAACCTCGGTTAAGGTCTTCAGTAATAAATCTGCATTATTATTAAAACCAGAACACATTGGTGGGTTTATTAAAAGTCTTGCTTTGAGTTATGGTTTGAATTTGAATTCTTTCCTTGAAGAATTTTTGGCAAGATTTCTTCTGGTTCCCCGTTGCCTCTGTCCCTGAGTGCAGAGGCACTTCTGTGTGCTCGTAGCTGCTCACCAGACCAGTGTCCTGTTCTTCAGATTTCTTGTTCTTCTTCTTTCTTTCTTTCTTCAGCTTCTTTCTTTCTTTACACTATTGTAAAGAATTACTTAATGGTCTGGTTAGGACTATGTACTGCCATATGCTGGAATATTTCTTCCTCTTTCTTCTGGTAGTGGTAGTTTTCTGCCTTAATACAAAATGCAGTGTTATTCTTCACACTGAATGCAAGAAGTTTAATTACTTTCTTTACAACAAAAAGTATGGAGTTTCTGACTGAAAAAATGTGGGGGTCTTTTTTGGTGTTTTGTTGTTACTGGTTTTTGTTTTTCTTTTTTTTTGTGTGTGTGTGTGTGTTTTTTTGTTTGGTTTTGTTTTTTAGTTTTTTGGTTTTTTTTTTTTTGAATAGTGGGATAGACAAAGAGAATTTTAGGGAATGTCTGCCTCAAACATGGTAAGATGCTGGGAAACTGGGAAAGATTTGGAAACAGAATGATTTTGCTAGAGAATGCTAATGTTGGAAATGGTGGAAATTAATTTTGTGGGAAGAAAGACTAGGTAGTTCCTGTAATGACAGCCAGGGATAATTGAAGTAGGAGGTAGGTATGAGGGATTAGGCTGAGAATATTTTATAAGGATTAGAAGGATGGTCACTGGAGGTGAAGTGACAATCTTTTGGTTCATTTTGCTGTTTTCATGGATTTCTTCCACAGTTTTTGAGGCTTCTCTGTTAACAAGTTCTATTAATTCAGCAGCGAGGAAAAGAAAATGAAAGGTTGAAGTGTAGTTGTGCGTGTTGTTTTAGATTGAGGAAATCAAATAAAAAGTAACAAAGTTTATCTAAATTGTTTCATTGTATCTGGGTAGTGAGAGAAGGGCAGCTGCAAGCGAGTCAACTGCACAAACCTTTGGGCAGTTTGACAAAATCTCAGACCAGAAAAATGAGAAATGACAGAAATGCTGGGAGAACAAGGGAAGACATGCCAGTTCTGTATTTCCCCTAGTTCCTGCCTTTGTTTCCCTTTATAAGATTTAGGTGTAGCTTATTCGGGGCATGACAGAGAGCGGTTGTCTTTTTTCTTTTTTTGGTTCGTTTTTTAAAGAAAATCACAAACAAAGCCCCATCAATTGCATCTCAAAGGTAGTCCTTTGTTTTCCCATAACGTTGCTGTGCCTGTGTAGAAATGAATTTCAAATATAAAATAAAACATTTTAAAATTGTGATACAGTTTATCAATAAAATGCAATTTATTTTGGGTAACCTACAAATTAGTTGCATGGCTATCAAAAATCTTGTGCAAGTCATAGTCAAAAAATTAATTTAAAGAATCCAGTCACTCTTTTCCACTGGTTGAAATTTTTCAATCTAATAGAGGAATAAATAATATTAATTAAGCAATGTGACAGAAAAAGACAGAAGAGCATGCAAAGCCTCCCAGGTAGTATTGAGTCCCACCACATGAAACAGAAGAATGAAATGTATTCTGTAACTAGTTGGTACAGGACAACAGTGTTTATTGGACTGGATGATTTGTCATCCAGTAAACTTTCCTGAATGCTGTCACTGAACCACCTAACTTGGTGACAATGACAGAAGTTGTGTTGCTCCCAAGTGCAGTGCTGAGCTGGAATCTGTGGCCATCTGCCAGCAGTCACTGCTGGACTGGTGCTTTTCACTCCTCAAAGCACAGCTCAGCAGACCCAAAAAGGAAGGGGACAGAATTGGTACTATGGAACTGAGTCCTCTGATGACATAAAAATTGGCAAATTATCCTTTTCTAGACAATGATCTAGGGGTCTTACTGTTGTATTTCTTTAACCACTTTTTATTTAGCTTTCTTCCTTTAGTTTAATATGAAAATTGCTAGACAAATATATTAGTTGTTTTCTCAGCATCCATGGAAATGTAATAAAATGGCAGAGAATGCACAGCTGTCAGTGGGAGCTGTGCTCATTTAATAACTGTGAAATTTGACCTCAAGCTAGGCCTCCTTGTAGTTCTTTTCTTATGGATAAGGGATTTGATGGAAGTATTTTGGTATGATAGCATTTCAAAATTTTGACATATATTTAAATAGATACAGACTGTGTGCTTGAATCTGTACTTAGCCTTTCACTTAGCCTGAAGACTTACAAATAAAAACAAAACAAATGAACAAAGCATTTTCTAAAATCATCTTGAATGACACCTGCCATGTGAGGAAAACAGCAAAGCAGCAACATCTAACCTAAAAAGAGACAACCTCAGCTCTGGCCAGGTGTGGCAAAGAGTTGTAGTAAAACATGGTTACTGCTAAGCAGATATTGGAAGGTAAACTATTCTTTTCTCTCTTTTTTTTAAATTTTTTTTTTAATTTTAAATGCTCTGCTGTAGAGTAAATAGACAACATAAATGTTACTGATATGTCTTAAGATGTATGAAGTGTCCTATAACAATGTCCCTTGCCTCTGGTACATGGCAGCTGGTGACACAGCTGTCTTCTGTGACAATTGGCCTGGCACTGCTGCAGCCAGGGCCGGGTTACTGTGAAACCTGAGATATGTTTTGTCTGCAGGGCTCTTTTTCTCCTCACTAAATAGATGTCCCACCCCTGATCATCCCCTCTGGAGTGCAAGACCAGAAGTACATTACTGGATTTTGGGACAATGGAAGATTAAGCTGTTACGTTTCTCTTTTCAGGCTTGATTGGGATTGCTCTAATTTATGTCAGTTTTGAGCTGATACCTCAGTCTCTGTGCTCTTCAGATTAGTCCAAGCATAAGGTGCTTTGGGTAAATTGCTTCTCATGCTCAGATTGGCTTCCAGCACCTCTGGAGTGAGGTGTCCCTGGGGTGAATATAGGACCATTTTGTTGCTGAGATGAGAGTTTAATTTACTATCAGACACATTTTGGATTCTTTTAAGGATTAGCCCAGAATAGAGAAGTGAAATATTTAATTTTGATACTACTCCCCTTCTGCTCTCTCCTCTTTGAAATGGTTCCAAACACTGTGCAACCAGATACTTGACATACACTGGTACATCCCAGTTTTTCTGTTGCTGGATTTTTTCTTTATCTTTACTATGCCTGGGGTGCAGCAGCCATTTGACAGAACTACACAGCCACTATTAAGGACAAAGTGAAGAACAGCATCTATCTGAAACTGCAGAGGAAATTCTAGGTGTGTATCCTGGAGTTAGGTTTTGTCCAGGATGCCATAATTAATGCCCTTAGTGGAAGGCAAATCTCCATTGCTTACACTCAAACACCAGCTGTCTTGCATGTTCATCCCAGTGTCAGAGGGTGCTGTGCCCCTATAAAATCAGCAGGTTTTCACCTTTTTTTTTGATCTGTAGGTACCAGAAGCCCTTTCTGTCTTGGCACAGTGATGAGTTCCAAGAAAATTCTTGGACTGCTTGTGTTGTATATGTTTGCTCTCCTTACTTCTGAGAATGAGTAATACCCTATCCAATACACCCCTCAGATTTTACTGTAGCAGTGGGCAAAATACTTAACTCACAACTGTAGTTTTAAATGTTTTTTTCAAATGTGTGTGAAATGGTCGTTCATCTCAACATCAATACTCTATTCAGAATATTAATTCAACTCGGAAATGTTCTCAGAATTAAACATACACTTTTTCTTCAGATGGAATTTTTAAACTAAATTTGGCTGATTCCTCACAGTGTTTTTTGTGTCCTCTATCAATAATACTTTGGTATGAGATTTTTTTCTGAAGAAAATTTCATGAGGTTGATCAGTTATTGCTTTCTGCTCCTTTATCCATTCAGCTCAGCTTGATTTTTTGTTGGTAGCAGCTGTGGAGTGTAGCGAGCAGAAAAAATGATTTACTGTTGCTGCCTTTTTCTTTAGCAGAAGTGTTTGTTAGTTAGCTACTACATTCCTCATATTCTTCCAGTCAGGACAACCTGTATAGAAATGGCTTTCTTCATCAAAGTGAGAGAACATACCACTTAGAGTACCATTTTCATCCTGGAAATGGAAATCTACTTTCCTTCTGGGAGGCACAAGCATTCAGACAGACTAATGTCTTTGCAACTTTAAAACCACCACACAACTCCTTAGGAAAATGAATAAATCCAGCTGTCAGGTCTATAATCTCTGCCCAAGAGTCTGAGTCTTCCAAGGCTCAACATGTAGGACCAGAATTTTGTCCCTTTGAGATAACAGTCCTGTGAGTAAGCAGAGGTCCCTGTTTCACAATTCATTAAGTAAATCATTGCCCTCTCTGATATGTCTGAAATGTTTACTCTGCACATATACCATGCATTGGCTGATTAAATGTGAAGACTCAGATAGGATTTGTTTTTTTCTTTCTTTTCCTAGTTAACCAGAATTTTTGTGATGGAGAACTAGGGTGTAGGAAAGCAAAAGTGAAGCTGTGCAGTCATTGATGGAGTGAGCAGTAATTGAAAGGAAAAGCATTTGCAGTACCTCAGCACTAACATCCATCCATCTGTAATTTCCAGGCCTGTTTTATTTACTAAGGTTTTTAGGAATACAGAGCCACCTTGTAAAGAGCTCTCTGAGGAATGATTAATTTTGTTGCCAACAGGATGACACCAGTCTATAGTTAGCCATGTCTAGTCTGTAATCAGACTCAGTGGGGCAGATTAGGTGCTCTCATAAAGTGAACATGGCTGGAGAAGATTGGCAGCAGAAAACAACACAGATACTGAGGCAGCTGGACTTAGATAATCAGTATTCCAGGAGGCTGGAGAAATTTGTTTTTGAATGCTTTGCTTAAATTTTAGGTTAAGAAATAAAACTGCCATTCTCTAGACATAGCACCAAGTCCCTTCAGATTGTAGGAAATGGTTTATTGTGTTTTTTTGTATTTGTTTAATGCTGGTGATCAGCTCTGTTATTGCAAGAACTAATCCCATCAGGAGCAGTCTTGCAAGTATGGAAAACCATAACCTTCAGGGATTATGACTCATTTGTGTTTAAAAGGAACATACAGACATTAAATCTGAGTTATATTACTGAGCATCCTGAGGTCCCTGTCCCCTGGCTTAGTACAGCAGAATGGGAAGCCAGAGCAGAAGGTGGATAAGGAGCTTTGCTGTGTGTTGCTGGAGTTGCTGGGGAAGTTGCTCTCCCTGACTGGTTTGCTGTGGTGTTAGTGCTGGGCAGCAGAAACACTCGAGGTTGTGGCTGTTTCGGGTCCCAGACACGTGTTGTAGTTTGTGTCCAAACCGGTGCTCATTTGTGCTGAACAGCAGGTGCTGAGATTTAGTGTATCTTTATTTTTGCCCCCTTGCCGTGGGGGTGGTGCCTTTCCCAAGAAGGGAGGAGTGACTGTCAGAGGTACAGTAGTTTCAGACTGTTACTGCTAAATTCAATGCAGTCTGTTTGGCAGGGAGAGAGTAGGATTTGTAGAAAATTAAAAATTTCAGGGAAGAGGGGAAAGATTGGACACAATCAGCATGAGTTTCTTGAAGTGCCTTGATACACTAAGCTCAGGTAAGGCAGTTGGTTGTAATTGTTTTTCCTTTAGAAGTAATTCTTGATAATTTTGCATTGTATGTCTGTGTATTCTTTTTGTTTCTGTGCTTAGCCTGATTCTGGCTCACAAAGGTATCTAAATCTGTTTGACCTTATGGAGTAATCATTGAAATATGGGCTTTATGTTGCATGTAGCAGCCCAAAGGGAATTATGACAAATATATATAGTTCCCTATTACATGAAAAATCTGCTCTTTAGGTTCAAGCTAACTTTAAAGAGACTCTCAACAGTGTTTAATAATTCTTCATCAAAACAAAACCTTTGGAAATAACTGTAGGTTTCTATTGCAACATTATGTTGGATTTATTTGTTAGATGTTTTGGTAACACAGGGCTTAGAGTTTCCTCCATGCCTTCTTCTTTTCTTCTTTCCTTGCATAAAACATAGAGCCCAACAAGAGTGAGCCCCACAATATGCAAGTTTTGGTCTCAGCTGCACCTGCAGAGATTTGCTGTGAAAGAAATCTTGAACTATCTGTGTCTTTTTGATGCATTTCATAAGATAAAAACTATGGATTTGTATTTCAGTAAATAAAATTTGCATTATTTCTGTTCTTTTATTTGTCCTAACAGCTCTTTGGTTTGGTGTCCCTATGAGAGCACTGAATTAATCTTTTCTTATCTATTCTTTTGGAACTAGCTTGCCTTTTTCTTTTCCTCTTCAGTAGCAGAACTTGATGTCTCAGTATTTCCTGTCTTCTGAGGGTATACCATTCTCTTATACTCTAGAGGCTGCTGTAGAAATTGCTGTAATACATAAAAATCCTGCTGATGTGATTAGTAAGTTTAAAAGTTTTACCAGGTTTTCTTATTAGTTTCCATTTAAGAATGCTTATCTAGACTCCCTATTTTCTCTGTTTGGCCCAAGGCCCTTTTGCAGTTGAATAGGCTGTTCAGTGTTTTTTAAAATTTACAGAAGTCATAATAAGCAAGTTGTGCATTATTACAAGTTGGTTCCTGTTGTGTCTGGAAAAATACAGTTGCAATCAGGCATACTGAGAGTTACCTGCTGTCTAATCCAGGGTAAACCCAGAATGATTTTCTCGGTTATTTACCTAATACTACCTTGAAGTCATACCAGTGTGTTGGTCTCTTTATCTCAGATGGATTAGTTTAGGTATCACATGTGCTTATATACCCCACTGATCAATCCTACTTCAGGTTTTCAGTAAGCAGTTTTCCCTTTAATCCCATCAGTTCATGTGTGCAGCTTCTTTACAGTCTAGCATTTAGCTTTCTCCTACCTGCATAATATTTAGGTGGAACTTCAATCTTTTTATCATTTTTATGAAATACAGGTCGCCAGGTTTGTCTTCAAAGTAATCTCAGAGTTGCAGCTGGGTTAAAAAAAGGTACTTGAATATTAAAGAAAAGGAAGAAATAATAAAGAAAATATAATCAAAGACAGACCAGAAGTTTGCTGACCTGTGGATTATAAATATACCCAGTATGTGGGATATCAAGCTGAATTAGAAATGACAAGAAGCAAAGTTGATAGTTAGGAGTTGTGTGGATGTGGTAAGTCTGAGCTCTGTCATTTGCTGAAAAATAGTCTGGAAACCAATTGTAAATTACTATTAGGATTATTATTTTGGCTTTAAAAGAAGTATAATGTGCATCAAACCTGCTCTTCTCGTTTTACTAGATGTGCCTGAGTATGTGTTATAGGCAAGTTACTCAGACTTTGTCAGGGTGAAGTGGCTCACACTGTGCCTGAAATTAAATAGCTGCTAGAAAAGGAAGGTTGAGTAGACAAGAAACAAGGTTAGGTTAATGCTTGCAGGAGGGCCAGACTTCCTTGAAGGAGTCAGTTGATGGCCATGAAATGCCCTTGGAGAATTAATGTTGTGTGCTTTTAGCAGATGTGGTAGAAGCTGTGTTCCCTCTTGTGTCTGTAGCAGTTACTGCATTTCTGTACTGCTCATGGGAGAAATGATGACAGTTGCATTTCAAGCATAAGGTTGTCTGGCCTTTTTTTTTTTTTCTGTAAAATTGGTGGAGTTGTGCTCTGTGAATTGATAGATAATTCTTAGATGCCGTGATATAGACAGAGATAATCAACATTGGCATTTTTAGTACATTAAAAGATTCACTTGTAACTTTGGGTTTGGGGTCTTAGGCCTCTGTGATACAGTTTGAACCAAGAGAACAGGCTCAGTATTTCCAATAGCCCAGCTCAAAGCTTTTTAATAAAGATATCTGCATATATTAAGCTTTCTGGTGAAAATATGGGGCTTAGTCTGGTGTAATGGTAAAGTAATACTTTACTTGCCTTCCCCCATTTTTTTGGCATGCTGTAGTAGTAGTACAAAGAAGCCAAGTATACCAGGTAGTGTTCCATCTCTTTTCCATGACTAGAATAAGGAGCTCAATGGAAAAAAGAAAGATGCTGTTTTTAAGTGTCACACTATGTTATTGCAAGCTATTTTACTAAGATTGAGAGAGCATGTGAAATGAGTAAAAATATTTGTATTTACTTATGTATGTGTGAATAACATTTATGTTTAACAATGAAAACCTCAAGACCAAACACCTTCAGAAAATATGTGCTATAAAGATTTGTTGTTCTTATAGAACAAAGTCCATAATTTCATGATTATGCCAAATAGAATTAGTGTTCCATCATAACTTTCTGAACTTTAATTCTAGCCTCTTGTAAATTGTTTAAACACGAAGGAATTTTAAGTGTTACCTGAACTATTTAGAAACCTTCTTAAGGATCCAGAACAGAGTTGCTATATTTTTTTCTGTTCTTTGACATGAGAAACTGCAACTTTTTGTCTTTGCTGCTTGTATTCTGCATGTGGGTTTTTTCATTTCACATTTTCTTTTAGAAAGTAGAACTTATTTTTCCATGCATACCTACCTCCTAGGGACAGGGTTACTGCTATCTGTTGTTTCTTATTCTAAATTACTTCTGACTTCATTTGCAATTGAAGAGGATGGAAATACTGATTTGTGTCTGCTGCTTTCACATTTTGTCATGATTTTCTTTATTGTTGCTTAAGAAAAGTGACAAGCACCATTTGAGATTCAGAACTTTCTTACTATGGTAGTACCCTGAAGTTCTGTTAGCTAGGACTGCATTGCTTTGCTGTGAGGAGAGAACCAGTGTCACATCCTCACCTGTGGCTTTGAATGTTCACTCCCTTAAATTTCTAGTTGGCTACTTGGATTTTTGATATCTAGAGGAGTATGACTACTAACTTTTAAAAAGAGAGAATATTCAGAAATAACCCCTGTATTTTTCTGTGGGATCCCTCACCCCTTCTACTCATGGTTAGAAATGAGTTACTTGGAGCTCCATGTAACCCATGGTGGTAAAGGTCATAGCCCATTTTACTTTGGGAGTGGGGGAAAGTGAAAGAAATGTTAAGTAGAAAGGAACAAGTTTTCCAAGTCTGTTAACTTACTTTGTTTATTTAATTGCTTTGTCATGGAAACACCAAAAGCTTACAGGCTGGAGGTCACATAAGACTTTGATATAGTGGTGGAATGTGGAGATAGGCATATACAAAATTCTGAGTTTACAGATGAGCTGGACAAAATGGCACCTCCGCTGGTAAATCAACATAACCTATCTATTCAATATCCCAATAGAAGCTTGAGGCTCTAAAACACGAGGCTGAAGAGAAATCTGGCTAACAGAGTGTGATTGCAGGTGGATGTTTGTGACTCTGCAGCCAGCAGAGGTATTGAAGGTCTCTTTAGGAAGAGCGCAGTGGGGTTGGAGAAGCTGCGTGTCTGTGTGCAGGCTTACCGGGCACTGAGCGGAGCTTCCCCGGCCTTGGAACAAAGGTGTAGCAGGGTAAGAGATGCATCACTTGAGACCTTTGCCTACAGAGAGGATTTGAAGATTTTGACCATTTAAAATGCATTTACTGGAAGAGGAGTCTTTGAAAAGATGAGATCAAACTTCAATCTCCAGAGAAATGGCTCGCTGGCATTGAGAATTTGTGCTGTTGCTGAAGAACTTGAAATTGAGAAATGTGATGGATTTGCATAATGCCTATTTTTTCTCCTTTAAAGTATACATGAAAAGAGAATAGAAACCCAAGAATAGCAGAGCAAATAAAGTGATGTAACTGTACAGAACAATAGACAATTATTAGAATAAAAATTATCTGCAATAAATATTTCTGAGAATAGTCAGGTATGTAACTACTGGTTATGACTATGCCAGCTTTCAGTGCAGATAAGATTGCATATTAGCTGAAGTGCAAGCAAAGCTGAAACACTTTTGTGCAAATACCAAGAGCTTGGGGTATAAAATAGAATAATTTGAATTGCAAAGTGTTAGACTGGCTATCACAGGCATAAGGTAATAGCATAGCAGTCATAGCAGAACATGAATATTGAAGGACACAACTGAAACCTAGAAGTTGAGTGGCACTATAGGACATGATATTATAATGTTATTGGAGTGTTGCTGTAATAACTTAGAGGAAGTGCTAGTGAAGCAGAAACCACTTGGATTGATGTCAGTTCAGTAAAAGGTGCTAAGACTTCTGGGGCATTGGTAGATTTCTGCAGTGCTGAATCTGGAAACAGGTTCAATTGTAATGGAGTAAAAATTAAAATTACCAGGCACATCACAAAAGAAAACCATCTTTGTGACTATTAACTGGAGAGCAAGTGCTGCTGATAATGGTAGGTAGGGCCAAGATAGTGTGGTTTAAAGGTATAACAGTTTTTAAAATTTGCAAATAAATCATGGGACCAAAACCAGGTGAGACTGGGTATGCTTAATGTGGATTTAACTCAGACTTGTTTATCTTGAGGATATGTATGGGTTTGGTCTTATCTGTTTTCCTGAGAGATGGGTTCAGGGAAGGATTGTGAGAACTGGAAAGTATTTCCTACAAGGGATGAATTAAGAAATGAAAACAACCCCAAAACTTGACTTCCTTTAACACTTCCACTAATGGAAAAAAAGACAACATACATGTAAGATAGAAGTCAGTGTTGGCTTAATAATGTGGGTAATTTGGACATTAAGACATTTACTTTGAAAATTACAGAAGATTCCTGATGTTAAACCAGTCAGCTTCTGGAACAACATTCTTCTGGGGATAGAGACAAAGCTATCTAGCCACTTTTAGGCTTGAGCTAAACAATATGTTGTGGAAAGTATTAGATTTTGATGTTGCATGTTGTAGGTCTGATAACTCAGAGGGCTCTTTCTGTTTGGTGTTGTTTAATGTGGTTGGACTAATCTTGTGTCCAGCATGGGGTTTCTGGGTTCCATTTGGTACCTGGTTGAAGACAGTTTGTCTTTTTCTTTGTTGAGTTAGTCCAGGCTTTACAAGGAGAAACTTTTTGTTAAGAGTTTCTTTTGAGAATTAAATCCAATTAAGTTGAAATGTCACTGCATCACACAAAAAAAGTTGCCCTAAACCTTTCATTTCCACGTCAAGAGAAAGTACTGAATGCAAAGTTTAAAGTACTCCATGTCTTTAAAGCAGACAATGTTGTAGCTGACTGGTTTCTGACCCTTGGTAATTTTTTTGTGCTTGAAAGGTAATCATAGGAACAGTCTTTCATTCTCACACATTTCAAAAGCAGCAGCACTGAAAAACAAGGTGACAACAATTCCCCTCCTTCACCTGCCACCCTTTTAGACTTCACACCTCTTCCATCCACATGCAGAAAGAGTCTGATGTGACTGGTCCTGACACTTGTGCTAATGGCAAGGGAGTTGTCTGTGCATCTCCCTGGACTGTGATTCTTAAATGAATGTCAGACTCTCTTGCTAGAGCAAAAAAAGGTTAAATCTTCTTATTTTGGTTGAGCAGGAGAAATCAGATGATGCATCTGTAGACTAATGCAATATAGCAAAGTTGGATTTGAGGAAGAAAATAAACAATAAGCAGCCAAACAAAGAAGTTGTGTGGGTACATGTTACTGCTGGGAGATGGGGAAATACTGTATTAAAACAAAAGATAAACGTTGGGCAGAAGTTAAAACTTTGTATTTATCATGAATGATCACAAAAAGTGCCAACTTAGTGTCATTTCAAACAAAATGCAAAACATCAGTCTTCCTTTGATTTATTTATTTTAAAATTTTATTTGTTAAAATCGTATTTTAAAAATTTATTTCAAAAAGAATTATTTTATAAATGCTGGGAAAGGAAGGAGACAGGTAAGTTCGAGAAACTGCACAGTGCCAAGTTTCTCTGGTTGTATCTTCCAACTAACATATTCCTAGTTGCCCAACTGCCTTAAGGAAATCAAGAAATCGGTTTTTGAATAATTTATGAGGGTTTTTTGTCACCCTTGTAAGATGCTAATATGCCATAATGAATTGGAGAGGGGGTAGATAACCACAACAACCTAGAGTGGAATGCATATAAGTTTGTGGGCATGTTTGTGTGCTTGCAGTCTGAAAATTTAAAGATGTTTTCAGAAGAATGCAAGCTACTTACCAGGAGAATTTAAGTTTCTTAAACCTTTTTGTCTAAACTCCTGCACAAGTTGCTTTTCTGCCTTGAAGTAAGGTGGATAAAATTGTTTAGGCTAACATCTGAAAATTCAAGAAAAGGAGGGTAAAAAAGTCCTGAAGCCAATGATGTTCTGTTTGGGATAAGAGTTTTAAGGCTGTTATACATCAGTTGCAGAAGAGCTCTTGGTTCCCAGAGCCAGCCACCTTAGTTGGGCTCATTTAGAGAGCTGGAAGGAGCTGTGCATTAGTCTTAAAAACTGACTCCCTTCTGACCTGGCCCCTGAGGTTTAAATGTGCTGCCTTTTTACCTCTTTTATTTTTCCCTTCTAGGCCTACCAGCAAATCCCACAGAGGGCTCTTTCTGCAATCCTTCTCATATGTTCTCTACTTTGTGTTCCCAGCTGCTCTAATGACTCTGCCCAGGCCGTGCTCAGTTGGTGTTTGTTATAGATATGTCTGTGCCTCGCCTTTAAGGTGTGTTGCTATATTTGGTCCTTGTCCTATTCCATTTGCCTCTCCAATGGCTCTTTCCACAAAGTCTACAGTCTTGATGCAGACTTTTAGAAGTGTGTCCTGGAACTGCATTTCTTTAGAAAATGCTTTTTTGAGAAACGCTTTCATTTCATAAGTTAGGTAATACTCCTGATTATTCAATACAAAACAAAGCATTCATTCTGAAAGATTTAGATCTTAAGAGATTCACATCTTTTAATGTATGCAAATGTAGTTAAGATCAAAATAACTGCACATTTGCAGCGGTGCAATGACATTGTAATTGAATGATGCAGTGAGGAGGAGCAGAGAGTTCATGATGGTATTATTCAAATATATTTTTGTGCTGATTTAATTGTACTGTTATATAGTCACACTGTCTGTGTGGGTATATTCTTCTTCAATATCTGGCTCTATGTTATTAATAACATTGATAATTGCTCTGGTGCTGACTGGGATGGAGTTTAGTCCAGCTGCTATTTTTACTTGCAGGGCATCTTCCTCAGACTGTTCTTACAGTGTGTGAAGCACCTCTCCCTGGGCTGTGAGATCTTACTACAACATTTTTGCCTGCTGCAAACAGATTAGTGATACCCAGACTGGTGAGAGAAGCTTACTCTAAACTCTGGCCCTGCTTTACCACTGTGATAGGATGACAAGAAAGCAAAGAACACAAGTGTGACTAAGGAACAGCCTGTTTGTAACCACCACAGCACAGCTTTGCAAGCGGAGCTTTCAAGGGATATTCTTATTTTCAGCTTTTTTAGAGTCAGATCTTTTGGTGCCTTGGTCCCCTTCTAAGCTCTGTTTCTCTGCTTCAGGCTGGTTTCCCCATTAATTCTTGCCCAGAGGGTCTTTTAGAAGCTGAGAATCCTTCAAAGCATGTAGGTCTGATTAAAATATAGGTGATACTCCCTGAGTTAGATGTTGAGCAGCTTTTCCAAGGCTGGCAATCGGATGTGATTTTTCTACAGATGAAAAAGAGGCTGTTGCCAACCATTCACATCCTGAGGCAAGCTCAGTTTCTGTGTCAAGGGACTTGGCTTGTACTACTGTGCACCTTCAGTTTTCATCACAGAAACATTCAGCCCTGGACTGCCTCTAGTAAAAATCATAGTTATGTTTCATGTTTAATATAAAGCCACTCATTTGATTCAGACATACCTGTTTTGTAGTAATTGCATCATACCACTGCAGTCATGGCCTTTTTACACAAATAAGTCTCTTACCTGAGGAGCATGAATATCTTATTAAACCAACTCCTGAATTTTGTATATAGTACATAACTCTAATAGTCTTACATTTGATAAATTATTGTTGTGAGTTTTTTCTTTGCATGGGAGTTTAAGCTGCAAAATATGTACTTTTAGCAGTCTAAGAAATTCATAAATAGCCCAGCTGCATAAAAACATGTACTTTTAGCAAGTTTTATGCAGCTGGGCTATTTATGAATTTCTTAGACTACAGTTGTTTAAAAAAATATTTATAAAAACGCTTGCCCATGACCCTTTTAGTTGAAGAGAGTAGGGTGCAATACAGAGTAGATAACTGTATGCAGAAATCCAGTTAAGTGTTTGGCTCTATTGCCTGATTAATAACTTAATAAGATATAACTTTTTTTTTAGGATTATTTGTATTTAATCACTGTTTCTAGCTAGTGAAAAGCTGCATATTGAAAACAAGTAGTGTAGTAATGGATATGCATGAATAGGACCTTTTGGTTTACTTGAGTGAAGTGTTCCACTTCCCAAATTGCCTGTCTGCATGGAAAGGTGTTAATAGGTTTTGACTCCCAACAGATGGTGTCTGTTGCTTACAGGTTGTATTAGCAAGGAATTCTGCAGACACACAGGTCACTCTGGAAGGAGCCATGGATGAGAGCTTCAGTATATGCAGTTGGAGCTGTCCTAATCTTAATTGAAACAAGTATTTGGGGAGAGTTTGACCGTTTTCTGGATCGTCCTTTGACCTGGGGTTCAAGATATGGTTCAAAAGTATCACCTCTTTGTTTCTTCTAAACAGTTTTTAACTTTGGATGAATTTAGAGACATAGCTGCAGCTTTGTTTTAAAAAATTGTGTAGTTTGTAACTGTGCTTGATACATCTTAGCTATCCTTTAAAATATGTAAACCCTATTTTTATCTGCTAATTCAGGATCTATTGTTCAATTTAAGGCGAATGGTCAATGAATGACTTGTAATTGCTGTCACATAAAGCAGAAATATTCTTAGTAGTCTTCATGATTTCTGAGCTTTGTTGCTATTTTTCCCTCTATTTTGCATCTATTCCTGAATGTTCCCTTCCCCAGATGAAATAATAATTTCTTTGTAACTGAGACTTCTGTTACATGTAGAAATTGAATCATTATTATTGAGATATAGGTAAAATGATCTATTGTTTTTTCTTAGCATAACAGCACAATTTCCCAGATTTGTGTTCTTAACAGAGATACTCCTTTTATTTAGAAATGTAGGCAACCAGATATTTGTGAACTTTAGGAGCAGTATATTTAAGTTGGGAATGTACATCATATAATGATTTTTTTTCTCCCCTGGTATTTTAGTTGCATTTTAATTATTCATATTAAATACCATCATCAAATATTAACTCCCTTACTTTTCCATGCTTTCCTGCTGTCACTTTAGAGGTAAATGAGGGAAACCCAGTAATCTCCTTCCCATAGAAGGTGGAGGAGTAGGAGAGCTCATGGTGTCATGGTTTAACTCCAAGCAGCCACTAAGCCCCAGGCACCAGCTTGCTCTCTCCTCCACCAGCAGGATCAGGGAGAGAATCAGAAGGGTAAAAGCCTGAAAACTCGTGGGTTGAGATAAAGACAGTTTAACAGGGAATGAAAAAGACATAAGCAAAGCAAAACAAGGAATGAAATCCCGGCTTCCCCTGGGCAGGCAGGTGTTCAGCCTTCTCCAGGAGAGCAGGGCCCCATCACACAAAATGGTGACTTGGGAAGACAAAACACCATCCCCACAAACATCTCTCCCTTCCTCCTTCCTTCCCCTTCACTTTATACACTGAGCATGATGTCACATGGTCTGGAATAGCCCTTTGGTCAGTTGGGGTCACCTGTCCAGGCTGTGTCCCCTCCCACCCTCCCAGGCACCCTCAGCTTCCTCATCAGTGTGGGAGCACAAAAAGCAGAAAAGCCCTTGGCTCTGTGTGAGCCCTGCTCAGCAATAACAAAAACACCTCTGTGTTATCAACCCTGTGTTCAGCACAAATCCAGAACACTGCCCCATAGCAGCCACTGTGAAGGAAATCAACTCTACCCCAGGACACCTGGTCTCCCCCTAAATATGGAATAGTAAAATCAAAGGCTCAGCTGGGTCTTCAGGGTGAGTTAGTTTCTATGGTACTTCTGAAGGAAAAACACATCTGTTATTTTCATGAAGGTTATATAGGAAAAGGACAACCAAAGCAGAATTAGTGCTATTAAAGAGAGCAGGAGGAGTTTCTCCTTCCTGTTATTACCAAAAGAAAAATGATGGTGAACTCCATAACTCTCTAACTTAGCAAAGGAATTTTGTTCCAAGTACTTGATCTCTTTAATCTCAAAAGATGATATTATGTTGTATTTTGTTTTGTGGGTGACTTGATTCAGTCATTGTTTAGCTAGAATGTTTTGTAGTTCAAATGAACCCAAAATCTCTCAAATACGCTGTTAAATTTTTTTTAATCCTTATAGTTCAGATATTCCTCAGATACAAGTTTAGGGGAAAGGGAGAAGTAGAGAAAAAGAGAGTTTTCTCAGCAATTTAAAAAAAAAATATATATAGGTGTGAAGACTGATGAAGTTTTGTAGTTCTAGTATATGATGCAAACCAAAATGGTTAGGAAATTCAGAGGTGCTTAGGACAGCAAACTTAAGATAAAATCCTGTATCTTAGAGAGTACAAGCTCTTAATACTAAACAATAATTTGTCTGTTACAGTAGAAATGACCACTGGAACTGATGATGCAGCAATTTTGTATTTTAAATTTTCTTCCATCTTTTGCATGTTTATAGATATTGGCAGAGAGAGGAAATAAATCTTCTGGTGACAAAAGTTCCTGTTATTGCCATTCAGACACTGTATCTTGCAGAACGGAGCAATATAGTGTAATATTTCTTGAAATTGGTTACTGTGTCCTCCCTTCATTCCTTTCTTTATGGGATCAGTGTTCCCAGCAAACCACCTCCCTCAGCCTGGTGACTTCTGTATAGGAGCTCCTGGTGAATTGAGCTGTGCCACACTCATTTACTTGAGATTTTTGTTTTGTTTGAAATGGTAGCTTACATGTATTTTCATTCCTGGAGACTAGGAGAAAGGAAGACTAGAGAAAGGCATCTGTAAATAAATTTGAAAGTAAGTAGTGACTGAAATGCTAATATTTAGCTGAGGTCCACCTGCTCTGAGCCCATGGGGTCCCAATAGTGGCTGAACTTGTCTTCACAGTTGTTTGCACATAGCAGATGTCTTGAAACATTAGTTGGTGCAGTCACTTTTGAATAGGGTTTTGAAAGACTGACTTAACCTTCTGGTATTTGTTTTCAAGTGTTATGGAAGATAATATCCTTAACCCAGTTTCTTACTGGCCCAAGAGAAAGTTACAGCCAGTGCTACAGCACAGCTGTGGCTGGGCAGACATGGGAGAAGGAGGAATTTAGGCAGTGTTGCTTGAAAGTATAGTTGGAAATTTGAGTAAAGATCATGGATTAATTTGGATCTGGATGTTTGAGGCCCTTCAAATGGGAATTGTTGTCCTAAGGCTGCACTTACACTACCATCCTAAGCTGACATCTGTGGCCCTCTGCAGAAGGATTACCAGTGGGGGCACGCTTTTGCCCTCTGTGTTGGGCTAGCACTGGCATTTCTGCAGCTGAGTTAGGTTTTCATCGAGGTCAGTTCCTTGAGCTGAGTGTGTGGCTGCATCAGGACTGGTGCTGCTGTGTGGAAGGAGGGCTCCCTTTCCCAGAAGCCTGCATCTGTGTCGGGTCAGCAGCTGCTCAGGTGCAGCCCCAGGGAAGTTGCACTATGAACACTTGGTGTCACAGTGCTGCGGTGGCTCTGCTGAGCAAAGCAGTAAATCTTTGCTCAGTCTCTGCCTAGCATGGTGCACTAAAACCACACGGGACAACTCCCACAACAGATAAATGACTTCATTCTCACAGGGCAGGTTTTCAGCTGGGTCAGTATCAGTAGCTGGAAGTACATCGTTCAGTGGGTGTGTTAGGTGATACCTACTGGTGGTAAGTGCTTATTTGTATTATCTCTTCTACAGGAGACAAAAGGCAAGACTTTTTTCCCCCTTCCCCCAGAAAGATCACATCTGAATGTGAACTGGGAATGAATGCTGGGAAACTACATGAATCATTTAGGAATTTGCTTGACTGGGGAATCTGTCAGCTGAAGGGAAGACAGAGCTGTTCTGCGTGGTTGCTGTCTTTTTTCAGCTGAAGGGAATACCTTCAAGGCAAGCCAGCATTTAATTTTTCATTAACTGTCTCCAAATAGAATAGCTCACCTCTCACTGCCTTTTTTTTTTCAGGAGATACTTTGCTTTTAAGATCTCATTTGGTTTAAGACTTTTAAAAAGGGACTTGGAAACAGCAGTGATAGAGGATGAGGGTGCTGGTTGGTTTATGTGGTGCTCAATTATGCCATGGCTAGGTCATGCATCCTTTGGAACAAGTCTGGCTCTGGTTAGGGACTGTGTCAGCTGGAGCTCCTGTGTTGTTTTTTCAGACCATAGTGAGGTAAGGGTGACTGAACTGAAGACTTACAGAGGATAAGTTATTACAATATGATGTGTGTGATTCAGCAAAAAAATACAACTGAAATAACCACTGGTACTATTGTGAAAATGGATAGTTGTTTAATGTCTCTGCTACCTTTCTTCTATGCAAACAAAAAAAAAATTCAAAATTGTTTTCAATGCTCAGTAAAGGATGTCCTAGGAAATGACATGATTTATTAACTTGCTGAATATTGCAGGCCTGTAAGTTTTTGCTTCTAATTGTTTTTGAAAGGCACAATGGCTGATAAAGAAACATTTGAACTAGTTAAGGATGATAATCTGTTCAAATAGATTGCTATAGTACTTTCAGCCTACCAAAGTATAAGTGGAAACTACAAACATTATTTCATCAGCCCTAGCTTTGACCTTGCTGGAAGGAAATAAGACAGCCAGGAGACAAAGTGAGGAGACTGAGCAGCTAGAAAGAAACTGAAATTTTCCCTGGGTATAATCAGTTAGCTTGACTGCATGCAGCCAGCTGATAAGCATCTTAAACTTCATACAGAAAGGCATAAATAACTTTATATTGCCAATAGATATCTTCTGTAGCTAGCCTAGTACTTAGTGATACTTGGTATAGAGGTCTTGCCTGTCTTTCTTCAGTGAGGAAAAAAGAAAACCCCAAACCTAAAGAGAAGATTCTTTTGTAATATATATTTTTCTCCCTTTATATTAAGATTGCCTTTCCAGATCTCTGAAATCTTTGAAATGCAGTCCCTGAATTTATGTCAGCCAGGAGTTTTCTTCCCTGCTGATCAGCTGTTAATGATTTTCAAGGTAAAAATTAAATAGATTTAAGTATAGAGTTTTGAAATTTTCACTTAGCTATATCCATATCTCTGTCTATTTGAAACTCCTACCATGTATTAATTCTTTTTGCTGACTCTGCCTTGTACTCTTATTTCCTCAGTCCAAGGCAGAAAATCTAGTGTTTTGTTTCAATGTGCAGGAATCAGAGACAGAATGGAAAGTTTTAATGGGGGAGCATAATGTGTTATTTATATTTTATGACCTAATAAAGAGACAGTATGAAGAATTAGCAATATCTCTTTGCTCAAAAAGAGTATAATTTTTGAAGACAAAATTATGGACTAATTTTGCAGCATTCCTTTTGAAGGCTGTTTCCTGTGGTGTGTGTTGCAAAGATTAAAGAAGTTCCTAATGCAAAATGATGTGAACTAAAAATATTGTACCTTTTCAAAGGAAGAGAATGGGAGTTGAGAATGTAGTTGGCAGGGTGTCTGAGGACTTGAAGATATGACTTCTGGTGTTTTTCTTTTTGAAACAGCTAAACTAGTGAAATTGGACAGTCAATTTTATTAACTTTGCTTCAGGTTTAGGAGATTGCAGTATTAAAGAGCTTGTATTTTAACACTTTACCAAAATATCTAGAATTATATGCAGTAGTAATGAAAGCTGCAAGGTATTATGTACTGATCTGATGTTGATCTGGGCTTATGATCTGTAAGAAAACTTGCAACCTAAGAGATTGTGCTGAAAGTGTTATTTTAGGGTAGTGCAAGCGGCCATGAAAGTGCTTACTCCCTTTTGTACTTGCAGTTGTGGCCTTCTGCACTTCCTGCTTTGGACAGGTACAGTGTAGTGGTTGTCCAAAACTAATAAAATATGCTTTAGTAGCTGTTCTGCAGGGTGGAAGAGTTGCAAATTTTTCAGTGGGTAGCTGTTATTTATGCTAGCCTTTGAGGACTGAAGGCAATTTTGTGCAGGTTTTACAGGATAAAGCTTCCTTGTAATTTAAAAATTACTTGCTACTGTTTGGTTTTTTTTTAACTTCTAATATTTATGTAGAGGGTAAGATCTCTTAAAATGATCGAAAATGTGCTTTTCTGTCATTGTGCTACTCAGATGTTCAGCTTTAAGGCTGGTGCTTACAGTTGCTCTATGTTGCAGCTCTTTTTCTGTGTCACATGTCAAATAATTCTGATTTTTCCCTGCCTATAGAAAGTGATAATGAAAACTGTAACTACAAATACAGGGAGACAGGGCATGTCCAGCAAAGAACTTGATACATTTTGTGGTCTATGTGCTGTCAAAATGGTCATCTGTTATAAAATTATTGCTTCCAAGGACACAAACTCCTCCACCTCTTTCTCTCCTGACCACTCACAAAGTAATTGACTGGTCCAGTTTGTTTATAAATTATGGTTGTGGTGATTGTGCATGGAGGAACGTTGAGAGGGACTTTAGACTCAGCATACCTCTGTCTCTTGCTATGAGCATTAAATAATGCCTGTCTCTTGAACCTCCAGTGTTAAATAAGTGAAGATAATATAATTTCTGTCTGAGTTCATGCTAGGAAAGAAATTATTCAGGACAACATTTAAAGGCACTATATGGCTAAGTAGTTTTCCTGACTGACAGTTTTAATCTGAAATGGAGAGAAAAGGGAAGTGGATTATTGAGTTGAAAAGTCTTCCTGGTCCTTCAAGGAGACCCAGTGCTGCAGCTGAACACAGGCATGACCTTTGGGGTTGTTTACCTTTCATTTTATTGCTGTGATCACTGGTTGTGATAGCCTTTGGATGGTCATCAAGTTTCCAAGTTAAACCCAGGTTTGAATCCCATGATCTCTCACATGTTTTAGGTCTGAATACTATTCAGATGCTGTCAGATTAGTTTAGCTTCTCTGGCAAACTTCCTGGGAACAGGCACCTTGATTATTATTGCTGTGGAACTGCTGGCCCTGCTGCCTTGTGTTTCCAGGTGCTGGCTGGTATGATAGCAAAATGTGCTGTCTCAAGGGTTTTACTGCTGTGTACTGCTCTCACTGTCCCCTGTGATTTACATGTTATGGCTCCTATGCAGAGCAAGTGGTGCACAGATGTGATAAAAGGAATTTCTAGGCTGTTACTGCTTTACTGATAGATGAGTGCAAGATATGTACCATCTCCCCTGGAGGGAAAAATAACAAAATCAATATGCACATCTCCTCCTGGAACATCTTTATTCCTTTTAATAGCTTTTCTAGATACCTGGTGTGTTCTGTTTACCTGGCATTGTTTTTTCCTTTGCTAGAAAGTAGATGCTTTCTTAATAGCAGATTACAACTTGTCTTATCTCCTGACCTTCTGTGTTGTGCAGTTCTATGTGGAGTACAGATGTCTGTGCATTACAATAATTACTGCATTTAAGCATAATTAGAGTTTAGCCAGTAACCTTTATTTGCTTTGATAACTTAGGTTTTATTCAATTATTGACAGTTTTCAAGACTTTTCCATCTGGGACCAGACTCATAAATTCTGATTTTCTTTATGCCACTTAAAGAGATTGAAGTGATCAAGAATGTTGTAGTGATCAAGAATGTAAGTAGATGAAGATGCTATTTAGGGTAGATTTATAAGGTGTTTATAAAAAAGACTGGAACTGATTGGTTCACAAACCCATAAGGAGGTTGGTTTCTGTTGGATTTCTGGAACATTATTCTCTAAAACAGGAAAGGTACCAATGAGATATGTGAAAAGTGTGCAAGATATCTATCTAAGAGGGAGCCAGCCACACCAAAACAGTGCACAGCTGGAGACCACAGAAGTTGTTTAGCTTGCCAAAATTTTGTTGTTTTTCTTGAAAAGCAAATAGGTCTATTGCAAAGACTCCGTTCTCTGTTTATAAAAATACAATCTGTGTCTGTAAAACAAAATGCATTAATCCCATCCAGCATATGGAGACTGGTAAGAATGTATGCACTACCAGTTCCACAGTTCCTTTTGCACAGGTCCATTGTGGGTGGGTTTCCTGTGTCTTGTGGCCCAACCAGCATCTTTGGATGGATTTGGTCTTCAGTGCTGAATATGGTCAATAGTGTAAGATTACAGTGTATGATAAATATCCTCTTTGTAAGTGCTGTAGGACTCATATTTCCACAGCTGTAGTCTATCAATTTACAAAACATTGGCAGCCAGCTGCACCTGTATGACAAAGCCCCTGGTAGCTCGTTTAGGGCACAACAGCATCCTTGTGCTGGAAATTGTAGGTCAGGTTTTGAGATGACCATGGCTATTTCAAGAAGATTATGAAGATGGGGTAAAAGAAGTATAGCTGCTGATGCTCAAGGGATAACAAGAAAGAAGGTGTATGTGTGGGAATGAGTGGAAAAGCTGGAGCTCTACCTTCTACTGCTTAGACACATGTTGGGACTGCTTGCACGTATTCTCTTCCTTGCTTGTCAGAGTATTTGATAATGGAAGGGACACTAAAGAGCTTTTAGCTCTATGCTAGTTCTGTAGAACCTCCTTAGGAGGAAAAAAATTACTTGGAGATTTGTCTTTGGAACATCATATTTTTGACTCGGCTTTTTTTCACATGTACAAAGTAATAGTGAAGCTCTTGGAAATTACAGGAGACAGCAGTGACCATTGCTTGAGAGAGAAACTCAAAAAGAACATGAGTGTAAGGGTAAAAGTAGGAGTGAAAGGACCCATGGAAAGATACAGTGCAAAAGATGCAGCTTCTCCTTCAGCTCAACAGTTTAGAGGAACTGGATTGGGAATTGTTAAGAGTTGTAGTTCTCCACCAGAAAAAGATGAGTGTTGCTCTCTGAAGAATAAAGGCCTCTGATTTAGAGACTGAAATTGGCTTCTGAAGCCCATGTACTGAGGAATGGGCAGCTTTTTTTAATTTTCTTAGACTGCAGAGGGGTATTAAAATCTGTCTGACAGGCTTCACTTGGTTGATTGTAGTACTAAGAATCCTTTTTTTGAGAAAGGCCTTTACAAACATTGGATATTAAAAACATAGAATATTGCGGGGATTAAAAGGGAGATCTCTAGAACTACTCTTCTGCCCTTATTTTCTCATCCTTGCAACAGTATGAAATGGTGCTGTGTTAACTGCAATTTGGACAAAAATATATGTTTCCAAATAACCAGTGGTCAAAATTCCTATGGAACTTAATGTTAAAATAATTTCCAATAAACAGAGGAAAGGTTTTGAGAAAGAAATGAAGATGTCTTATATGTGCCAAGTATAATTTTTTCATGAAATTCAGTATGTATAGTTCCAAGAAATGAAAGCTGCTGGATTGTTTTGGTTGTTTTGTCTTTTTTTTTTTTTTTT
>VZRX01021217.1:56664-85137 GCA_013398075.1 Notiomystis cincta
TTGTTGGCTTTTTTTTTGTTTTGTTTCTAATGTTTTCATTGACCTTCACATCTGTTGTCTAGATTTTACTCAGCTTCAACATATTAAGAAGTAGCACCATCATTGAACCCCTCCATCTCTTACTTGTCTTCATCCTCTTCCCTGGCACAGCCCCATGAGATTCAATGCTAAAGATCTGGCATTGCAGGCCAGGTGCCTATCAGGTTGTTTTGACAAGGAAGGAAAACTGAAGATTTGCAGAGTGGTTGGGGATGAAAAATTAATAGGTAAAAATGACTTCCACTGAAAACTACCAGTTGCTGTGCATGCTTTGTGCAGTTGTTAGCTTGGTTTCACTAACCACATACACCTCAGTTTTTTGTTTTCTTCTTTACTGATGCTTGACTGGTGCTAAATACCTTTCTAAATAACGAAGCTTAACACTGGTTTGCTCAGGTTTACTTTGTCATATACCTGAGAGAGAGTACAAAGTCCTTAACATGATTTTTTTTCTCCTGTAAACAAAGACTGGTTTTTCTCTGCTAGTAATTGCTAGTCACTGGTCACTGCATGCTATGTTTTAAAAATTATATATCCAGTTCCTCAGAATTTACCCCTCCCAACTCTAAAGACTGCTCTTTTATCAGTATAGATTTTCCATGACTCACTTCCCACCTCCTTTACAGGTTTCTTCAGGCTTTTATGACCATATTTTATATGTCTTTCAATTTCCAGTAAGCTTGAATAAATGTCTATTCCCTCAGTAGCTGTTAGAAAATAGCTCATGTTTAGTGGTAAAATCAGTCCTAACACAATAATTTCAGCAACAGCAAATGTTTTATCTTTGCTTGTCCCAGTTGATCTTGATTGTATTTACTTTTATTCTATTAGGAAAAAGCCCAAACAAACTCAAACCCAGCACAGACTGGGTTATCAGGGGCTGAGCAAGTTCTGTGCCACATTTTCAGAATATTTTATACATGCCCTGGTAAAACCACAACATGAATTTTCTAATGATAATTAGCCACAGATTCCTGTGGAGTGTTCAGCAAACTACCTGGGCAGGAGGCTTTAGGAAGCGTTCACTTGTCTCTGCCTTGAGGCACCTCACCAGGTTTACCTACCCTGTGTACTCATTGCAGGCAGCAAATCAAGCTCTGTCTGGTTGATATCTGACCTTTTGAGGATGTTTTGAATTTTCTGTTACTTCTGATTATGTTGAGTGCTACAGTTAAAAACCGTACGTTTACTGGAGAGATACCAAATGTTTCAGTAGCCCAATGTTGTGGGCTGTCTGTGCCATGGTCAGTGGCAGATTCTAGGAAAGTGTTTAAGGAGCTGTGTGTGTGGGGGGGATGTTCCTATTGCCTGGTAAATCCCTCCCAGGGATTGTATTATGACCCGTTGGGAAGAAGGGTCCTTTCTGTTGGTCACTGTGTATCTTGTTCACTGATAGGCTTGTCATTGTTAATCTGACTAATCTTTGGACTTGCTTATGTTTCACACGTACAAGGTAATGACTTTCCAGTCCTGTAGAAAAATATCTTTTATCTGAATAACTGCAGTGAGAATATGATCCCTTCCTTCTGGTGTTGACAGGGTTCTGGGGGATGGTGTTTGGTCTTAGCAGCATCCTGTACTTGTACTCTAGAGCTACATACTCAGCTTTGATACCTGTGTTTAAGATTTTAGTTGGTGGATGTTCTTCAACTTATATTATGTTATTTTCTGTGTTGTCCTTGCACTAGTTGGTCTGAAAAGATGCAGGAACTTAAATTCCTTTTCTAAGAAAACCTCCCAGGTCATTGTTATTGAACACAGTTATTCTAAGTCCCAGTGCCTGTAAGTGTAAACCTCCCACTTTCTTGTGTGGAAAAAGCTACTCTGCTTTTCAAATGTTCCCTATTGAAACATCTTAATTGAAATTATCAAGACAAAAAGAGAATGCTATTTATTTATTTACTGCAACAAGATATCCTTCTGCTCTAATATAATGATTTTAGTGGTGGCCACCTTAGGGAAGTACAAGAGTTCCTCAAAGGCAGCTATGGAATAACATGACCTTAAAGATACAGCTATTCTTCCAACTCCTTAGCAGTTCCAGGCTGTCTGCTCTCTGGAGGTACCGGGTTTCATATGCCTGCTCAAAATTACAAAAGAATATATCTGGTGTAAAAATATTTCATCCTCTTTTAAGAAGTGATCTCTAAAGAGATCACATTTGTCTGTGAGATTTATATCTGTGTATGTTTATAATTGGTTTATGTATCTATATGTACCTACACATAAACCTACAAGTGATTTTTTTAAAAAGAAAAAGAATGCAATATTAAAAATCATCTGTTTATGGAAGAATAACTTTTTAAACTTTTTTGACCCACTCCCTGACCGTGAAGTTGTGAAACATTCCCCATTCTCTAAAGTTTGTTTACATGCCTGCATGTATCTAGAAACAAAAAGCTGTTATTCCCCCTAGACAAACACTTTTTAAAAGTGTAGCAAAATAGTAATAGCAAAGTGGCTGTAAATATTTAGGCCTCATTTAGCCCTTTTTTTAATGTTCTGAAAATCGTCAATTCAGATTAACATGTTCTAATAGAAGTGTAATAGTGAATGTTTTTCTGTTTTAACATAGGTTAGTTTTGATCTCCTGAAAGGATGGGAGCAAAAGGTGTTCCATGCTAAAGTGCCTGTTTCTGGTCCCATGTGAGGAAGAGGGAGAAAAGCTGAGAAAACAGTGTTGAGTATGTGCTGCAGTCACCAATTCTTCTGGCTGCAGAGTAGAAGAAACCTTCTGGGAAGTTATTTGGCATCTAACATAGGCAGCCACTGGGTTAAGCTGTCTTGTTTTGGTTGATAATGATTTTCTTTTCTGACCTTTATAAGTAATTCACCTTCTTTGAGAAGCATTTAATGTGTGAAGACAAAAGGTTGGTTTTATTAATCTCTTACCTCTTTGCATGCAGAACCCGAGGGAGAGATGGTGCTGACTGAAAGGAAATCTGCTTTTTCTAATGAAAAATAAGGTAATTCATTTTCCTACTGCTTTTCTGGATGTGCTCGTCTAATGTGAGAACTTGAGTAATCCTTTTTGGTGATAGCTATATTGGCATTGTGCTTTTAGGGACAAAAAAAATATAAATCACTATTGTTAGAAGAGTGGAAATCAAAAAAATCCATTCTTTGCTGTCTGTAACACTGGCTATTCTTCATGATATCAACATCCTTTAGCTGAATCACAAATAGTCTATGCCCAGGGTCTGCTCATAACATGCACAGGTCTAAATCCAGAATTACTGTGCCAAATCCACTGGAATAATGAAAACAAAATTTCACAGCTAAATGAGGCATTGTGGCAATGTTCAAGATGCAATTTCAGATCCTGAGTATAATTTTTTAGTTTGATTTCATAACTAAATCTGTTATAAAGAATGATATTTTCTCTTCCATTGTTGGAAAAGGCAATTATATGCCTATTATAAAGGGCCTGTTAAAATAGGCTCTGACCCTGACATGCAGTTTAAAGCTCTGCACAAGCTGCAGAGGGCCCTCGTTTGTCATTGGCTTTATTAGGAGTTGAGGCCACTCATCTTCTGGAATAAACAAGCACTAAGTGCGGAATTGCCCTTTTTCTTACCCTTCCTGTCTGATACTATGGACATGCTCCATAGTTGCCTGAAAATAGCACTGGACTGCAAAGGTTTGGGGATAGTGTGCAGCTTGAGATGCTCACCTGTTAACAGTAAGTACTTTATAATTGGCTTCCAGGGTAATTCTGTACTGTGTGGACCAGCAATTGGACAGAAATGATTGCACTGCTGGGCAGATAGTGTATTTTGTTGGAAAGATTTTTCAATATGATATAGTGGCTTATCCTAATATAGTGATGACTCTGCACATATGGTGCGTTTTTAAAGCAGTGTTTGCTTTCAAAGCACTGTTCAGGAGCCTGTGAGACTTCTGTATGTTTGCAAACAAAAGGAGAGACAGCAGGACGTAGGAGGTTCTCTGGCTTGAGTTTTGTGCTGGTTTGGACACAAATCCAGGAGGAAACAACCCAAAAGGGTGTCTCTTTCCCTCTGTCCTGTCTGCCAGGCAAGCAGGTCCTGGCAGCCCCTCCCCCACGGGTTCGGGAAAAGAATTTCTCAAATGAAAGTGAAAAAACCTATTTATTTAACAAAAAGAGTATCCCCTCCCCCAGGCACAGGGCAGAAAAGAACACTGAACCCCTCTCCCATCCCAGAGGTGAAGGTTGGTGGGTTTCCCACAGTTTTCTCACTCAGCTTCTAGGCCTAAGGCCTCAGCAGAGCTGAGCCCCGCCGGGTCTGGGGCAGAGTCCTGCTGAGCGTCCTGGAGATGGTGAGCTGGTCTGGGATGAAGAAACGAGCCAAAAACAGTCCAAAAAGGAATAGAAGGTGCTGAGGCAGAGGTGCTCAGTCCCTCTCCAGCTGAAAGGTTGAGAGCCAACTCTCCCTCCTCTGCCACTAGCAGAGAAAAAAAAGTCTCCAGCTGGGTAAAAATCTGTAAACATTTTGGCTGCAAGGTCAGGTGAGCTGCTCTGAAGAGTCCTCCCGGCTGCAGTTTAAAGGTACAACAAAACTTCCAGCAGGCGATGGGGAATACAGGATTGTCACAGAATCACCCCAAGACAAGTTTCATACAGCTGCATGGTAAATGGGCTGACAAGTTTAATGTAGGTGACAGCAAGCTCATGGCCCCTCCTTTGTCACACCTTTGTGCATTATTATTCTGCTGTATGACTTGCAGAAACTATTTTTAGTGAGGGCAGGGCTTTACATTTGAAATTACTCTTCTATTCCACATTCCTCCAAGCGCCGTTTTCATGGGAGCCTTGGCATTTTGTGAAACAGTTTAAGGAAGTGTTTTGATCAGCTTTGCAACAGTGGAGAAAAGAGTGGGTGACTCTTGTGGAAATCAACTGCTAGGTCCACTTAGCACTTTTGAAATTCAAAGCTGCATTTTGAGAAACTTGGAGAGTGAGACAGAAATTAATGGCTTGTTGCTGAAATGATTTAGACTTGCGGGAAATAAGTGGGATTTCCCATTGAAATACTGCAGTTTGATGGAACCAGTTAAATAGGTGAGTGATTTTCACTCTACATCCAGGTCGGGGTAGAAAACTGCACCTTATTCTGGTTTCTTTGTTTAAACATGTTTTCAAAATTTGCAGAAGTTATGGAAGGAACCAGGAGACTTGTCTTTTATAGAAGCTAAAATTTGTCTAGTGATGTGATTAATGTCAGTGTTTTCAAAAGGTGATTTTATCATGTAGTTTCTTTAATTAGGGAGATCATAATAAGAGAGAAACTTGGAAATGGGAGTCAGACAAATGAATCTGATCACAGAATGATTGGGCAGTGAAGCCCAAGTGTGGTTAGATATAGTAAGTGCTTAGTTTTAAAATGTCATGAGGTCCCAGACTCAGTACAGAGACCACTGAGTGATTAAGGGGCAATGTTCTTACGATGGATCAAACTAAATGATGTAGCAATTCCTAGTCAGCTTATATCCTAGAAATTTGTATAATAGTCACTTTCAGAGGCTTCATCTGTTGGGTACTACAAAGGATAGGTACTTTGACAAAGACAAATCTGTTGAATCTCATATCCGTGTTTTAAAAGTTGTAATTTCTAGACATACTAAGTAAAACCAAAGCAATTTGTGTGCTGTGAGGACAGAAGGAAGTGTACCTTGTATTTTTTTTTTCTTCTTATATCATCCTAGAAATGAACAGATTTCCCATCTAAAGCATATTTTTGATGTATGAAATGATAGTTTAAATTTTGAGGGCTTGTTTGCCAGTATAATAACAAAAAATCCTGTTATGATAAAATGTATTAAGCATCTTAACAAGCATGGTTGCCAGTTTTCTGCTCTTTGCTTAAATTAGCAAAGATTTCAGTAGGCTACTAATGCAGTGTGTGAAAGACATGTCCCAAACAGCACTAATGAAGACATGTTCCTATTTTTATTGCTGGAATCTGACTTGGCTTATGGCTTGACATGGAAGAAAAGTAACTTTGATGTTTTTGAAGATCATCTGAATGCTGAACGATTAACTCCAGAAGTCACTGCCATGAAGCAAAGATTGATTTGCTCCTATTTGTTAACTGCTCTCAGGGGCACATCCATGTCTGTATATACAAATATTTATAGTTAAATGCCAGACTCTCATTTTAGTTCAGATGTACATAAATTATGCTACTTGTATAAGAAGAATCTTCTCTATGAAATTGCAAAGAATACCTCCCAACTTATCTGTGCTGTAAATCTAAGCGTGGGAATAAATTTTTCAGTGTAGGGAGAAAATGTGGTTCATTCTTTCACTTTTTCATTTTTGGATGCAGGACTATAAACTATTAGGCATCTTAAGGACATTTATTTTCTTTGGTCTAGCAGTGGAGTTAATTATTTTGAGCTGAGACCCAGCCCAGCATTTGCTGGTGTTAGTGAAACTTTTTTCCTTTGTAGACTTCAGTGTGGTTTTGTGTGGAGTGGGTAGGTAAGTGGTTTATTTGTTGTTCACCCACCCTGATTGGTTCCCTACCATATTGCATTGGTTGTAGATGGCCAAGTTATAGCAGTGAGGGGTCTGCAGGAGTGGCCTCTGTGGAAAAAAGCTCGGGGGCTCTGCACTAGGCCCACCACAGCACACAGCTGTGCCCACCAGCAATGGAAGTGGTGCCTCTGGGAAAGATTTATTTAGGAAAGAGAAGTGTGAGAAATAGCCCTACAAACACTAAAGTCAGAGAAGGAGAGGATCTGCTCCAGGTGGAGGAGACCATGCAGGAGCATGTGGATATACTCTGAATGATGTGTAGCCCATGGCCAGTCCACATTGGAGGTGGTCCTTTTGAAAGGAGCTGTAGCCCATGGAGAGGACCCACACTGGAGCAGGTCTTTGATATCTGCACCCCACAGGAGCAACTCCATGCTGGAGCAGGGAAAAGCATGAGGAGGAAGTGGCAGAGAGGAACTGTTAGGGACTGACTGTAACCACATTTCCTATCTCCCTTGTGCCACTTAGGAGGTTTGGACAAGGAGGTTAAGTGGTTGAGAATGATGAGTGTGAAGCTGCACCTTGGAAAAAAGGGAGGTTAGCTATTTTAGTTCTTGTCTTTGTTTTGTTATTATCCAGGTCTGTTTTCATTGGCATAAACTTAAATTCATTATCTCTGGGTTGAACCTGTTTTGCCTGTGATGGTTGTTGGCAAGTAACCTCCCTGTCCTCATCTTGACCCATGGGCATTTAAATTTTATTTTCTCCCCAAGTCCTGCTAAGAAGCGGCAGTTACAGAGCAGGGTGGGTGGCAGTCTGAGTAACCACAGATGTGCTTCCCTGGAGGAAGCATATTTTGCTAATACCTTCGTGTATGAAGTCCTCAGACCTTGAGTTTGTGTGTGTAGGCTTTGTGTCCACTTCCCAGGAAGTGGCAGATGTGCCTTTGCATCCTATGAACACACATGAACAATTCAATGTGAGTTGCTTTTGAAGGCAGAGTTGGGAACAGGGCTCCATAAAGCTGTGGTGAGCAGTGTGACAGGGCTGAGGAACCCAGTGCATGACAGGGCTTCCAGAGAAATGTTTGACATGGTGCTAATCTTGGACCAATTCTTATGGATCCAAGCCCAGAATATTTTTGTGGAACTTGATAACTTTGTGACTCACCTAAAGTATGTGGCAAGTGGGTTATATAGACTTGGTTTCTACCCAGTTTGAGCCTGGGATGTACTTTCTTCCAGAACTTGAGGAGTGGGATGCTGGGAGAATGATTACTCAGCAACAGTTGCTAGTGTGTATAATAAGTATTATATATTTATGTACCTTTTTTCATTAGCATAGGAGGGGACTTTGGAGTAGAAATGTTGGATCTCTTTGAGGTTTGCAGTAGTGTGTACTAGTTTTTGTTTTATTAAAGATCACAATTTGTAATAATGGTTTTCTTGAGGAAAAAACCCCAACATAAACCAACAAAACCAAAGAGAACAGTGCATATTTTTGTCATGCTGTTTCATTTCCTTTTTTTGTGTTGAGAGGTTCTTCAGAGTAATTGTGTCCTTTTCTTTCCACTAAAGGAATAAACATATAACTTTGTCCTTTTTCAGCTTCTTAATACTTATGCCAACTCAGGGCTGGATTTCAGCCTAAACTGTTGTTTGCCATGTTTGTGTGAATTTGGAGTCATTGCTAGTAATGTAAAGAAAGAAGCTACCTTACCCATCTATGGTTCATTTCCCCATATCCTAATATTCCCAAATAGTAGTGCTGATACTTAAGAAGATTTGTAAATTACTTTGCAATCTAGCCGCAAAAAAGATACGCTAAAAAGTACAATTATCTTTTTGCATTTCATTAATAGTTCCAGAGGGCCCATTTTGTTCTATTGAGTAAATATGTTGAAATTGCTGCTTATTTTTGAATGTGTATTTAGGAATTTATTTAAAAATGCGTTTTTGATCAATAATCTGTAGTGGATTCTCTAGGTGAATCTTTAGAGTCCATTGTCTGAATCTTGTGTAGCTTGTGGTTTAATGATCCTGTGGAGGTAACCATTCCAGTCTGTCAGGTCAGTTTGTCCATGTACCAGCTCAATAAACTCATTCTACTTTTGTGTGGGAAGAGCTGCCTTTTAAGATTTTTGTGATATATTGATCTTTAAAGATTATCACGTAGAAAGAAAAAAGTTTAGTTTACAGATGACAATATTGAAAATTAAAAGCTGCTGTGAGTGCTGAAAGTATCTTGCATTAGAAGTCATGTTTCACACAAAGTTATAAACATCTCTTTTTTTTTTCCCCCTTGTAATCTAAACAGGTAGCAAACTTGTATGGCACATTCATACTGTAGTAAATCCATATGCTTGTTTCCTGACCCCCCTAAACCCAAGGGATTTATATTGGCCAGAGCCAATCCATGGACTTAACTACACAGATCTAAATTAGAGTGCTGTAATACACCTAATGCCAGAGAGTATTATGTAAAAAGTGGTGAATATTTTGAGACTTCTCTTGTAATGAATTAAATTTCATTAAACCAAGTGCATTGTTTGGCTTAAGGTTTAAAAAGAGCAAATCTGAATGGTTATGCTATCAATAAAAACAAGCTTTCCTGTAATGTATGTGAAAGCTTAACATAAATTACATTGTTACAGCATTTATCACAAGAGTAATGTGTTATTAACAGTTGGCAAAAAAAGCCTGAAAGTTAAGATTCAGATTGACTCATAAATCAATAACCAGAGAACTACATGCAAAGTAGAAATAATAGATTAATGCCATGCTCCTGGATTTTGGATGTGAATTACACTGTAATGCAGCTGTGAAAATGTTATTCGGGTTTTCATGGCATAGTCGTGTGTAAATTCTGCTATAAAGTTGTGTGAACGTATCAGAGAATCTTATCTGCATCAGGCTGGCATACACAATGTATTTTCACCATTTCATACCTGTAGAGTTTTAGTATTTTTCTCTCCAATTTGATATTTTAAAAATATTCTTACAGAATGAGATTTTTTTTATATATATTGAAGCTGCAGAGTCTTTTCTGATTTCTTTTCTGATCTTCATATTCTGAGAATATGAAGTTTCTGTGTGTGTATGGTTTAGCATTCTGTAAGTCAATGATCTCTCCAGGGCATCTTGAAATAAAAGTGTCTCTTCTGGCTAAGGATGTACTTATTATGAACCATTTTTCAGCAGTGATTTTAATTTTCTAGAGCATGCTCTGTGTCAGTTTAAAGACTGAGCAGCTGAATAAGTGCTCCTGCACAATGTAGCATAGCTTTGGGATTAAATGTCATTGCTCATTGTGGTTTTTCTCTGGCTATAAACTACATGTATGATATTAGTTATGAACACATTCTGCAATATCTGTAAGCTGAGGAGCAGATAAATTAATCTATGTCCATAAGTTTCAGTGAAATATGTTGTTGCTGTGTTGGTAAGATTTTGATTTGCAGTAGAAAGTGTGCTAAATGGAGAAGAAAGCAGAAAAATGACAAAACTGTGGTACAGACAAGTCTGAAAGCCTTGTCCCCCCTTTGTGGTTCAGAAGTCCCAGTGTGTTTGAATGTTCTCAGCCCCAGTGTTTCCTGTGCTTCTGCCTGCATGTAACTGGGATGTGAGTTGTCCTCTGACTGTAGGAATGTTAAGTATATAACACTATACACGTGCATATAAACATATAGCTATAGAAATATGTAAGTATCAGTCAGTGTTTAGTGAAGAACTCAAATTTGGTTGTGTTGAGAGGAGAGATGTTGCCATGTGAGCTTTGAACCTGCCTTGGGGTTAGGTATTTTCCTGTTACTGTAGTCATGCATTCAGGTCAGTGAGAGATCTTATCCATGTTTAAAGTTCCTTACTTATGTTTGGTCTTTTTTAAAAGAACCTGTTCTGCTTCTCCTTATATTATACTGTGAAGGCATTTTTGAATGGTTATATTTTTGCATGCTTTAATTTAAATAGTTTTTTTGGTCAAGGTTTCATGATGATTTTAACCATTTGGGACTGGGAGAATGCTGTGCAGGGAACTCTGTGCTGGCTGAATGCTGTAAACTCTAGCCTTAGAACCCTGCTGAGCATGATGTATGTAATGCCAATGCAAAGCCCTATGACAGTAAAGGCCCCCTCTCCTTGAGGGTTAGCAAGGGCACACTGGGATTTTGTTCCCAGGGATCTGTTCAGTACCACTAAGGTCTGTGTGCTGACTGTTACTGCAGTCTGCTTTCCAACAGTACTTGAAAATGCAATTTATAACCATTAAGGAATAAGAATAATAAGTTGCTCCTATTTTTACCATGAACTGAAAGACTTTACATCTGTCCTTTCCCTTCTTCACAGGATCCTGGCGAGCTCTACTGCCCTTTTGCCATCTGATTCCCTCCATTTTCATGCTGCTTCTCCTTCCCCCCCTCCAGATGACTGACTTGTTCTTCACATAGTAAAGTCCTCTCCTCCCTTCCACTGCTGTTGGAATCAGACCTTTCTTATAGCCTGTTCTCACTTAGATAATCCATTCTGTCTCCTGGTTATTCTCTGTGTCTGCTTTCATCTCTTGCTTAACTTGTTCCATACTTTCCTTTCCTTTAGCTTTTTCATAGTGTAAGCAGGCTTTACTCCCTCCTCTTTTGTGCCTGCCTGTCCTTGACCTGCCTGCTTCCCCAGCTATGCCCACTACTGGGTTTGACAACTGAAGTATTGCTTTGTATACAGTGTCTTCCATGGCATTTCCATCCTAGAATCCTCCCTGGTCCTGTTGCTATTTCTTACACTGTACAGAACAGTCTTTTACTAATCATTGAATAAACTCTTCTAAATGAGAGCTAAGAAACATTTATTATTTGTGTGACTGACTAGGGGAGAAAGGGGCCACAGTCAGAGGGTGAGGAAGTGTCAGAAGCAACACACATTCTCAGCTTCTCTTATTGATTTTATTATTTTGAGGGATTAATGCTGTGCTGTACCTAGAGTCAAAGCATATATGAGAAAATGTAACTTTAAACTGACTATTCTTCATTACTAAGTTGCATGTAGACCTGCCTCAATACCTGTTTGTCCAAACTGCACTTTCATCTTGCCTTTCAGAGGCCTCTTCCTGTGCATTTAGCCATGAATTCAATTTCAGTGGGAATCAAACAGCTGCTTAATCTTTTCTGTCAAATTCTTTCTCTCATTGCTTTGATGGCTGAAGCAAACATCACTTCTCTTCCTGCTGCTCATATAATTTTTAGCATTGCTTTCAACAGGAATGTGTTTCTAAGTATTTGTGTTCTGGCTATCTTTGTATTTTACAGATTCTTTTTAAGATATACAGCTCTTTCTCGCTTTGTATCACCTAGAAGTCTGAATTGGGATAACCTAATTTTGCATTTTCATTTACCGAAATCGCCTTCTACTGTTCTTGGTAAAGAAGACATTTGGTTATATCAATTAGACCTGTTGCAAAACAAATTTTCGTTGGTTTTTTTTTTTCCTCCTTTTTTTTTGTTTTTTTTTTTGACCATCACTCTTTCCTTTGCATCCTTTGCAGATTCTTGTGTCCTTCCTTTTGTAAGCTCTTTGTTTTCACTGTGAAGATTTTTTTCAGTCTCCAGTACCCTTCTTGTTCTTTCCTGAAGTTTCCTTTAAAGTTCTGATTCTGAGCTGGGTCCAGCATCCAACACAGGTGTTCATAGATCTGCCAAACCAGCAAGGAAGTACCAAAAGAAAACACTTTATAAAAAATATAATCTCATTATCTTCCCCAAAGTTCTGCCTTGACAAATCATCTTTGCTATAATGCTTGCCAGAAGTTAACATTGATAATGTTTCTATTTAATATTCATTGGCTCTTGTGCAGTCTGATGTAGGTTTGCATGTCTGTGGTGTGTAAACTTTCCAGCTTTCTTGTTTATCATCTGTGTTGTGGTTAATATCATAGGGTCCTGTGATCCCTGAGCTGCATTCGTAAACCCTCGGGCGATAAATATAAACTTCTAATCTGAGCAAATCCCTGAATTTGTGTTATCTAATAGAATTAACTCAGTTTAATTTTCTAAAAATTGTTATTTTCTGTGCTATCCCTGCAGCAATTGGTGTCTTATAATTGTGTTATAGATAGACTTGTATGTGTTACAATTACATAACTGATGGTAATCAAGTTCTAGTCTCGTTTTACACTAGATAATTGTGTAGATACTTAACCAAAGGTTATTGAGCATCCCCATGTGGTTCTGCCTCAGTTCAGTGGCTCTTACTGGATTTGGTGGTGCTCTGTGGTGTTTCTCAAAGTGTGGGGTCTGTTAGATATTTTTATTGCACTGCTTCTCACATGACTGCAGAGAGCCCTGGAATGACTGTGCATTCACTACTTGAGATAAATTTACAAGATCAGGACTATTGGCTTCCATACTGTGCTGTTTTGGGAGACTTGGGTGGTAGTTCTTGCAATGCAAGCTATGTTTTTTGGGGAGGACTCTAATAGCTGTCTGGTTTGGGTTAGAGAAGACCTGATAGCTATATTGGAGACAAGAAAGGCTTTGAAATGCTGTGCATAAGTACAGAGCAGAAACTGTGTAGCAGTCTATAATGGAGTAGATGAAAAGTGAAATATTTGGTATTTATCTCATTAAATATCAGCTTTTAACCCATGAAAGAAATCTAGGGAGGGAAGAAGGCTAATAATACCAGTGTGTTAACATGATGCATTGAGAGCTGACTCCTGCTGCAGTCTGCAAATCTGCACTGAAGGGAATCATGGAAACGCTTTGGTTTGTGTCTTGAAGCTGGTATTGACTGTAGCTGGAAGAGCTTCTCGGCCTCTGAAACCATTTCACAATGCATGCCAGTGAAGAACCTCTTAGGAAAACAAATCATATCAAACCAAACACAGAACTGGCACTTTTGATTTTGTTTATCTGAACTGGGATATTAATCTAAGAGAATATGCTGTGAAAGTTAGAGACTGATCTTTGCAGTAGTATACCTACACTTCTTTATAGAGTGATTAGTAATCAAAGAAAGAACCCCCTCTGTTTTATTTAAAAACAAGCAAACAAAAATAAACCACCTCAGAAAAATCTATGGCTTGCATCAGATTTTTTCTGTTTAAGGCAGTAAACTAGTTTGTGAGGATACTGTTGCTGAATTCTTTGTTCACTGAAAGTGATCTGTGCCTGATATGAAATATTATTCATATTTTATTATTCTGTTGTATGGATAGTGTAGCCTGGCTGCCAGCCTATGCAGGCTGGGCTTTTCTATTGCATCAGTTTGTCTCACTTTAGAATCTAACCTCGGTTTAATTTTTTTTTTATAAGGGAAGCTGTCAGTAGATGGCAGCAGCAATCTCCTCAGATAATAGTTTTAGTTTATCAGCCAGATGAACATCTTACATTAATGTTAACTAATCCTAAGGAGAAACACTCTATTGAAGTAATTCAGTGCAGGCAAAACTCGCTTTTATTCTTGGCCTAAAGCAAGATTTTGAAGCCGGGGGCTGCTGATTAACCTTGGTTTAGACTTTCATGAGCCGGCTGATGAGCGAGGAAGGGAAGCCAGAGGAGGCAGTGTACAGCTAGAGACATCTTGCAGCTGCAGAATGATTGATGGCAGCCAGCCCAAGGAACTCGTGGGTGGAGCCCAATGGACCATTAAAGATCTTCGGGCTAGGCTGCTTTCCCCACCATATATTCATTAGTGAAAGTTGTGTTTAGCACAAGAGGGAGATAAATATATATATGTATGTGTGTGTGTGTGTGTGTGTGTGTGTGTGTGTGTGTGTATACACACATGCATTTCAGGGTGCTGCTGTTTAAGCTGCATGAGTGATCCTAACCAGCTCCAGTGCTTGCTAGCGCAGTGGCTCCCAGGTCTGAGAGCAGGCTGATCTCAAGGGGCAGAGGGTCCAGCCTGCCATATCCTCTGCCCCTTTAGTTGTTTTATTCTGCCCACATTCTTTCCTGAGATGAGTTGACATAGGATGTGCTTTGTGGCTGCCAGAAGGTGCCTCAGGGAGGGGCTGTTTTACTCCTCTCGAGGGCCCAGCTGTAACCCAGATGCCACAGCCTGGGTGCTGTAGGGATGAAGGGTAACTTTTTTGAGTCATCCTGACACCAGCATGGAAATATCAAGAAATAGAGGAGGTCAGCAGTGAAGAGCAGTCATGCTTCAAGCATCTGGTTGTGCCAAAAGAAAAAAGCTGTGTTTTTTACCTGTCTCTCACTCTGAGATGAGATTTTCATTCTTCCCTGAAGAAGCTGAATACCTCTGATTTATAAGAAAGGCTATAGTGCTATCCTGCCCTCACATTTGGGATGTCAGGAGCTACTGACTGTTAAGGGCAAAATGGTGCCTTCTAGTTCAGTATCACCACTGAGCACTATTTAGTATTCCCATTCTTTTTCTGACCAGCCCTGAGAACTGAGCTGAATTCTCCACAGTTCCACCAGAACTTATTTGCTGGGTGGTGAGAGCTAATTATAAGTCCAGTGTTATAAAAGTAGTTGTGCCTTGATAAATGTGTACAGTTTGCCCTTATCAGCACTGAATTTCATTTAATATTTGATCACTTGGTGGGCAGAGAGCCTCTAGCTCTGCCTTTAGTTATCACCTTGCTATACACATTGTTGTACCTGGCCATTAATAGAAGATATTTGCCTTTTATGCCTTTGCAGTGTAATTTTTCCAAGCAATTGGCCAAGGACCTTGTAAACATTTTTTGAGAGAAAGTCAGTGCTTCTGATTACTCTGCCAAGTTTGTGATATGTGACTTCTACAAAACCTTTTAACTCTTTACCTTCCTATTATTTCATTTTTATAAATTTCTCTTATTTTACTCTGTATTATAATTTCCACCCATTAATCCACCACAGTGGAGTTCCTCATTAGAAAGATTTGAAATCTGCTATTATGTGCCTGCTTGTAGAGGATTAGCAATCCTAGCCACACACAAGGATTGGCCAGGATATTAACCAAACTTTGGCATTTTAGGGTAGGTGAAATACTTTTTTTGAAACTGAATATGTTACCTAGATTAATCAAAAACTGGCATACTTTGAGCATTTTTCTAGCTATCTAATAGAAGTTCAGAAGAAGTGGAAGATGGGGAAAACCATTGGTAGCTGAAATTTTTGCTCTATTTGCCTTTGTAGAAAGGAGACAATGGCAGATTTTATACATTAAAACAATTGCTAGGTTTGGAAGAGTTTGGTTATGTGGTCTTTTGGGTGACTTTTTCCTATTTTTTTTTTTAAGCCAAATTTTTTATTTAGTGTTAACATCTTAGTGGGTTTTTTTGGTAGTGTGTTATTTTGTGTGGGTTTTGGGTTGTTTTTGTTGGTTTCTTGTTTTGTTTTTTTTTTTTTTTTAATCACATGCATCTGGCTTTTAGGCTTACTCAAGTTCTTAGACTTTGTTTCCCCTCACTGTTTGAAATGTCTGCTTGATACTGAATGTATCTGTAGACTTTTGCCATTGACCTTTTCTTTAGAGCAATATTTATAAGACTAGAACAAATGTGGAATACAAAAGCTCCTGAAATAAAAAAAGGGTAACTATGTACTCTTTCAGAAGGGTATAAAAGCCTTGCTAATATAAAACATTCTGAAGTATTCCCATGAGACATGATATGCCTGAGTATTAGCCCTGATGTCTCCTTTTTCTCACAGCCTTACACACGAGCGCTAATGGATCAGCTCTTTGGAGAATTGCAATTAATTCTATTTCTGTGAAGTGCATTGCAGATACCAGTGCAGCATGGTGTGTGAGTGGCAAGCTCCTATGTCCTGCCCACCTCAGGTGGTTTGATTTCATTGGAGTAGGGATCATGGGATGCAACAATACTGCTTTTTTGCAGGAATTATTTGAATGATGTAGGTTTGTTGATGTGCTACACAGCTGAAGTTGAAGGAGAGAATACTCCTAATTTTAATAGCCAGGAACACACCTCTATTTCAAAATTCGTTGGTGGAATGGCTTTTGGCTGACACCGTTTTTGATTTTTATGGATATGTCCTAGATACACAGAAAACTTAAACACTTAAACCATAATGGGACATTTGAGGATTCATGTCAGTGTAGTCCAAGGTAATAAAGGAATTCAGAGAGGCCAACCTGTCTGGCATTTTAGAGAAATAAATAGTGTGTATCATCAGTTTTTACTGATGAAGTTTTCTGTATTTGAGGAGGAGTTTCTGATCGATGGTCTGGTAAGTAATCTGGTGAGTTTTATCAAAACTTTGATAGCTTCCACTTTGCTAAACGTGGTTTTAATACCATCTATGGCCATCTTGAGCAAAGCAAATTAATAAACTGATGAATTCTTTGGGATACAGGCAGCAACAAGGAAATGTTTTTGAAGAAATAAAAATAGCTGAAGAGAGACAATAACATGGGAAGAAGTATTAGGGTCATGTCGATTTTTCTGTTCTTCCTGTTTTTATATGTGTTGGCACTATTCTTCTTCTTTTTAGGAAATTTTATATAGATTTTAAGGAGTTAGGACTGATGTCTGGAATGCTGGACACATGGCATCTACCAGAAGCCAAACTATTGTTTAGAATACTCTTAAATTCCTCTGCATTTCTCTTTAATGAGCACAGCAGCTTTGGTCAGGTGTGTGGGGAATACTTCAGTGTTCCCCAAGTTTTGTGTTTGTTTCTATCTGTTGTTCTTTCCTGATCCATGGTGCCAGCATTGACCCTGCAAATCCCACTGAACACTTTAAAGACTCATCTTTGGTTTAAAAATTGGTTTTAAGGTACTGGTGCTTGCTGTGTTTTGTTTTGGAATCTTTCTTTGGTCACCAGTGATCACAGTAAGATTGTGTTGAAAAGGTGGGATCTTAAGCTTTTGCTGGTGCTGGTTGGAACAAATTATGCTTCACTTATTTCTGTTGCAGTTAACTTACATTTGGGGAAAATATCTATTCTCTAAGTTATAAAATTAATGTGTAGAAATAATGTTATGGTTGAGAACTGTGCTGGGAAACTAGGACATGAAGAGAATTCCTGTGGATTAAAAATAATTAACACTTAAACAGTCACTATTAAGACTTAGGTGTTTAGCCTATTTAAATAAATGTGAATTGATGTGGAAATAACGTTTTCATATACAGTACTACTAAAATCTTTAAAGAACTATATTTTAACTTCTCAGTAATCTAGATTGGAGAAAATTGCATGTGGGAAGTGCTAGGATAAGAGAAAAGGCCTCGAGTTGTGCCCGGGGAGGTTTGTTTAGATGGGATATTAGGGAAAATTTACTCCCTTAGAGGGTTGCAACAGGCTGCCCAGGGAAGTGATGGAGCCACCATCCCTGGAGGCATTTAGAAGATGTGTAGATGTGGTGCTTGGACAGGTTTTAGTGGTGTGCTTAGTGGAGACTTTCACCACGTTCCAGTACGTGGCTATGGAGAAGATGGAGACCCCCTTTTTTTACAAGGAGTCCCATGGAAAAGAAGAGAGCTAAGGGGCATAAGTTACTCCTGGGGAGAGTCCTACTAGGCACTAGAGGTGAATTTTTTACAGTGAGATCAATTAGTTGGAAAAACCTCCCCACGGAAGTGGTGGATTCTCCAAATCTGGACACTTTTAAAATTCAGCTGGAATTGCTGGGCTGTCTAGTCTAGATGGTGTTTTTGCCAAGAAAAGTTGGACCTAATGATCCTTGGGGTCCTTTGCAACCTGGAATTCTCAGTTTCTAAAAAAGGCACTCTGAGTTTGGCATTTATCTTCCTTCCCTTTCACTCAGTGTTCTACCCTGTCTACTCTAGCATGAGTTAAAATGTATTTGTTGAAGACAGACACAAAAGTTTTGTATTTCACCTGAAAAAAATTTTCCTTGTTCTCATTATACAGGTAGTTACCAACCTGCTTGCTTGCTTTAGACTATTACATGCATTTGATCTAATGCTAAACTTCAGAAAGATTGCATATAATAACTCTAAAAGATGTGGATATGGGCCATTCTGTTCCACTAGTGTATTGTATTTCTCTCTGCATTGGTAGGTTTTGTCTGACTACTTTTTCATTACAAGGGGTCACATGCTGGTGTGAATTCACTTTGAAGTAGATTCATATCTGAAATGTTCTGAATGTCTCTGTTGGGAACAACAGGTCCTTTTACTGTGTGAAGCAACAGGTCATGTTCTCTTGTGCCTGCCCCTTCCTGCCCCTGATGATACTGCAAACAAAAGGGTAGGATGAACTTTCATACCTTATTCATTATTCTGTCCTTTATTATTCAGTGGTACATTATTTTGGTGTTCAACCAGCTTGAATGAATTCTTAAAGTGACATGAGACCAAGACCAACAGTATCATTCACAGGAATGTGTTGTTTGCCTTTTAAATTTTATTTTATTCATGGAGAGTCTGATTTTTGAATGTCTATGCTCCCCCATGCCCCAGTTCCATAACTGATGCAAACATTTTTTTGTCTGATTTGTGAACTGCCTATGCTTTTAGCCTCTATGTCATTATTTTCACATTTCAAAATTTAATTCACACTTAATTCAGTTTCTGGGGAAATATTTCCAGTTTGTTTCTGCTTAGTGGTGGAAATAAGTTGGATAAATGTCTGACTTACTAATGATTTTATCCTCTTCCAAAACTTGAAAGGAACTGGAAATATTCTTTCAACATCTTTCTTTAGCTGCCACATGAATAACAAGGAATCCAAATCTTTTTTTTGTGTGTATGTACAAGCTAATTTCTATGTTTTCAGCTCCATTCTACAGTATTTTAAATATGCTTTTTTATTGAATGGAGGAATGTTCTTCTAATTGTTTTTCAAAAGAGGTTTTGAATACATTATTTAATTTATATAAAGTAGGTAAATTAAGAATGAGGTAGAACTATATTTAATTTGTTACTTAATTTCATACTCAGTTATTTTTTAATTTTATGCCCTATTCTCCACTTTCCTTTTAGAAGGTGATAATTTTTGAGTGTAAAGCTCAAAATTGAGAGAGTCTTTATAAGGATCATTTCAATGCTTAGCTGTATTCTTAAACCAAGTATTTGTGGGTGCACATTTTAAAACATTGTTCCCTGCTCACTGTGTAGGGAAACATAACCTGAAAGGAAGGTCTTGCTCCTAAGAAGGAAGCAGCATGATTTGTGTATAAACATTCCAAGCTAAAACCCTGATCAACAGAAGTGTGCTAGAAATTCTGGTTAAGGAGACTGGAACTGTGCTTCCATGATCTGTATCTCTCTCTGGTTATTATTAATAAGGATTTTCTGGGTGATCTTGCTCTAAAAGGTTTATTGCTTCGTGTACCTCTTCTCTCTGCTTCTTGGAAGAGGTCACTAAAGACACTGAATTCTGCATTCCACCTCTGTAATGTTGCTATTCCTATAAGTGTCCTTGTCAGAAGAGGGTTCTCATTCCTGAAACAAGATGATAGTTTTGGTTTTTTTCTGGTAATAGGCCTACCTAAATTGTGACTGCTGTCTTTTAGGGCAGTCCTGAAAATTTACACTGAAACTTCACATCAAGGTCAAAATACCTTCTCACTGGAATGATGGAATCTTGCTGAAGTCAATTTAAAATCTCTAAATTAGACTTTCTACACCTCTTTCCATTTGTATGGGAAAACTAAAATTTAAGTTGCAGTAAGACTTTTCCTATTTAAACTTAGAAGCCTATACTGTTAAAGTCAGAAGTGACTTTTAGAGTTGGGTAGCTAAAAGATAAAAGGCCTGGTATTGAGTCTTGTATGTGATTTCTGTGTATTGCTTTAAGTTGTCCCCAAGGGGACTTTCTAATTATTTCTTTTTTACCTAAGATCAGCCAGTGAAATATGGAACTCTGTGAAGTATCTCCTCAACAAAGTGCTCTTAAGTGTTGCTGGGTCCTTCTCCTTTCTTTCCAGTCTTTCAGGAGTTCCAAATCTGTAAATACTCAAATGTTCTACTTGTACAGGAAATATGTATTTTCTGATCCAAAGTGGATAGAAAACTGTCGAAGGAAACCAGCTCTTGCCTATTATGTAATATTGTTGTGGCTTGTAAAATGGGAAAGTGGAATTTGTGAAACTGCAGCTTTCATTTTGATGTATTGCTGGTTGCTATGCCTTTCAGAATTATAAAAGATATAATTAAGTATGAATTGGAGAATAATGTCAAGGGAAAAAATGTTACTTTTCGGCAGTGGTTTAAAATAAATTAAACTTTAGAAATGTTCAGAGTCAGATGTTTCCATTTTGATTCATTCCCTTGCATTAATATATCCCCAGTATTTTTTGTAGTAAATGACCTTTTCCATTTCAAATTAAAAAGAAACAGACAAATTAGAGGCAAAGCTTTTTCTTATTTTCTTCTTCTAGTCTGAAACAGGAATATCTTCAAGCTCAGTAAGTAGGCAAACATTTACAAAGGGTGCAAAGTGTAGAGTTTTAGAGTGAGATGTTCCATAAAACTGGAGTAAATACAGTACTTTCAATTAAATAGTAACAAAACAAAAAAAATTATAGAATTTTATTTTTCTTGGAAGATCAAGTGTATGTGTACATAGCATTTGGTGTGTTTTGGGTTCTTTGGGGTGTGTTTGATTATTTATTTGCTTTTTGTCTGGGCAAGCTCTTTTTGCCTGTTTCTTGGAATGTGAGATCTGAAGGCCCTTAGGCCAGGCCACCTTCAGGAGCCATGGAGGCCTTGGATTCCAGCTAGGGCTTTCCAGGCCATCTTAATGAGGTGTTTCACGTTTTCCAGATCAGCAGGTTGTAAGAGAGCCTAAATTCTGATTAGCTCTGCTGATGTGTAACACACTCGTACTTCTGGAAGGAGATTAAAGTGAGCTGCTTCCTAACAATTCCCCAGCTCTTCACCACTGCAGTGTAAAAAGTGAGCAGCACGATGGCTCCTTCACTGTTCATTTGTGTGCATCAATGCAAACATCGATTAGAAATTGGAAGAAAGGTCAAGACTCTTCTTTCAACTGCTCTCACAACACTTTTACATAATTTGCCATCATGGTGACAACTTCTGCCTCTGATTACTCCATACAAATGGGAAAGAAAAGAAAAAGGGCTCAGTGAGAAGCCTTTAAATGGGATATTACTTGTTGAGCCATTAGCTAGCCATGTAGATACCTCAGTAGGCTTCCTTAAGTTCCTTCAGGTTCTCAGTGAAGGAACACAATGACACATATTTTGAATCAATAATCAATTTGAGATTTTATTACTCTGTTGTTCAGGATGCCTCTAAAAGCTGGCTCAGAACAATATTTAGAAACTTTTCATTATTGGTTAAATCTTGATATTCTGAGACCTGGTGAAGTGAGATTCAAATGTCCACAGGTATAAGGAAAAGAATTTTTTCTGTGTTATCTGAACATTGCTTCTTTCAAAATGTGTCATTTGTACTTCACATAAGTCTTAAGAAATAAAAAATGAAATTTTTATTTCTTCTTTAAAAAATGAGTCTGCTTTTGGAATTCCATAATGCTGTTATGGTAGGCAAAGGGATCTATTCAGTTTTAATTTAAAGTTAGTATTAAGTAAGCAAATTTAGAATTTTCCATGCTTAGTTCTATTAAGCAAATGTTTGTGCTTAAGTAAAGCTCTCCATAGGCATAATTTAGGCAACTTTATTTTTGCAACCAGGGTCAATATATGTTTTTCCTTTGAATATTTCAAGAGGAATGGTGAATGTTAGTGAAATTCTTTCAAATTATAGAGCTTAATGATAACCAGGTTCAGCAAATGTAGCCCATTGACTTTACTATGAACTCTACTTGGATTAGAGCATGGTGAGGTGCCAAAAATAACATTCCTTCCTGTTGATAAGAATTACTGTATCACATGGCTGTATTTTTTGTCTTTATTGGTGACATTAGATTTTGTGGTTGCGATGTATATTAAAGTGCAGCTTTGTTTGCTTGTATTCTTATTTAGGATGAAAAGTTTTGTAGTACAGTTCACCCTGCTTTATTAGTTAAAATTCTATGCCAAAGAATTTCTGTTTATTTTCATTTAATAACTTCATGTCAGCAATGCATCAGCTTACACTTTGTGTATAATTCCTATTTGTCTACCAGTAAAGTAGGTTGGCATAACTAAGAGGCAGATAAATTATAAGGGTCCCCAGATTATTCCCAGATGTCGTTCACTTTGACTTCACTGAGAGTGCTGTGGACTAAAGGTTTTTAGGGTTATGACCTTAGTGTAGGACATATTTAAGATGAGAACTCAAGTTTAAACTCAACGTTGTTGTGTGTTACATTGACTTTGTGGGTGAGTGAGGTGTGCACACACTGCATGCAAACTAATTATATTAAATATTCTTTTCAGTGGAAAAAATTGCCAAGTGGTACAAAACATGTTCAGATCAAAGAATTAAGTGAATGAAAGGCAGTTTTTCACATAATTAAAACACTTGTTTTCAGATGTCATGAAACTGATAAAATAATAGAATTGAGGTTATTTTTTCAAGGATAAGACTGAATGATAAAGCTATGGAAAATAAAGTATGTGCTAAATGTATTTTTGGAGATGAAAAATATGTACTCAGAGATAAAATTCAGTGTGCTTTTTTACACTGAGTGTGTTGAGGATAAATGAGAGAGATGGTTAATCAAAATAAGCCAAGAAGAACATGAATATTGAAATTATTAAAAAGACAGGGTTTTGTGTTGGGCTAGGAATCTTGTATGTTTGGCTGGATGGGTTAGGAACATTTCAGTGAACTATTTATAGATTTTCAGGATAGGTTTTTCTTTGCAGGGTTTGTTAGTTTTGGTTTGTTCGTTTTTTTTTTTTTACAGGGGAAGGCATATTCTAAAGCATTGAAATGCTTTTTAATCTCACTAGTTTGAAAAAAGGTCTTTCATTGAAATCTACCAATGACAAGGTAGAGTAACATCCTTCAGGACAAGAAACAAATTTGAAATAGAACAGAGCTACCTTAAAATGGCATTATTATGATGGTTACAACAATGCTAATGAAAGTATTAGCTCAGATACTTGTTTCTGCAGGCAGAGAGGTTCTGGATTAATTAAGGATTACCACAGCACTGGAATGTGATACACTGTTCTTCAGTAAGTCTTGTTTTCTCCCCTAGAGACCTCAGGAAGGCAGCAGTTTGACTGAGCCGTTTCAGGTCTTGAAGTCACTTTGTTCTATTTGTTTTTGCTTATTAATAATGGACTCAGTCGTACTGTGTGTACTTCTGCTCTGCTGCTGCAACTGACTGAGAGCCAAACAACAGAATAGGTTTGTTTTCCAGGAACTGAAGGCTAATTCACCCCTCTTCCATGCTTTTCATAGAATTCTACCGAGACGTTATCTGGCACAGTAGCAGCAGTTGATGGAAATGCTCCTTCAGCCTCAGAGATTCTCAAATGTGAGCTGAATATGCTGCTAAATCATGCTCTAACAGCATTTATGAGTACTGGATACTTAAAAAATATTTTGGTTTTTTGGTAGGGACATGAATGGAATGGTGCTTGTTAATGTAAAACACAGGGCAAGAAGATCAGGAAGAGTCGGGGAAGAAAAGAGTGCCTAGAGAAAAGAGCAGCTTGAAAGGTGGTGAATATGAAAGAAAATATCTAAATGATTTTTATGGATTCTTTGCTTGCTGAAGGTGGAATTGGAATATATGTGCAATTATGTCTCAAAGGGTGCTTTTTCAAATTGTACATCATGTGCTCTACCTTCCATGGCTCTTTTTCCTCACTGGTAGCAGGGCTCCTGCTGTCTCTTGTAATAGCATTGCCTCCTGCATACTGACTTCTCTCAGGGAAAGTGAATGACCTTTTCTACTTAAGAAACTGCAGAAGTTGCAGGTGAATTGGGTTTGATTTGGTGAAAGAGTCACGTTCTTTGCAGCAGTTTGATTCTGCTGTCCACAATCTGATATTCAGAGCTTTAGAGCAGTGACTGCTGTAATTATTTCTTCATTGTAGCATTCATTTAGGCTGGTCTTAAAAAAAAAAGTAAAAGGAATTAAGAATTGGAATTATGGCAGGTACCTTATATTGATGTATCTCAATTTCTTCCTGAATTTTCCGGAAATTCAGTTTGCTGTGTGTGGAGTTGCTTTAATTAAATGAGGAAGAGATTCTTAGGAAGTGTCACAGATCCAGACCCCTGTGATTGAGGTGCCTGAAGAGCTCCAAAGGGAATATGCATTCTGTGTGGAAAGCACTTGGCAATACATGCAGTGTTGGACTGATGATCCTTTTTTTCAGATGCCAGGGTTGAGTGTTTCCTGAACACTCCAAACTGGATTTTTGTACTTGGTACATAAATTATTTAGCCCTTTTCTTGGGCTTCATTCGTGTCAAATTGTTGCAAGGATAATATTTTTCAGCTGTTCTTTAGTCTAGTTGCCTCATCTTGGGTTTAAAGTAGTTTAGTTTAGTCAGGTCTGTTTGTTTCTTCCAGTTTCATTCTTTTAAGCTCTGTTAGTTTTCTTTCCCTGTTTCTTGAGGGAGAGGGTAGTTCTTTATTTCAGTTTTGTATGTAAACCCCCAGTTCTCCACCTGCCTCCTAGTTTTAGTTTTCCCTTTATCTTTTTGTCTTTGCATTTTGTCCAGTTTTTCTATTTTCACCCCAACACCTTTCCTGCATTAGCCATCTTAATTTCTCATTTTATAGTGGTGTTTTTCTTCTTGTCTTTCACGTGATCCATGTTTGAGAGGCTACATAATTTCAGTGTTACCAGGCATAGCAATATTATGTTGCACTTTTCAAGAAGCCATTAAACCTGACATATTTTATGACTCCTACTCTTCTATGTTATAATTAACTCTAACTGTTAATCAAGACAGACTAGTAGCTAATATAATGAAAAAATTCCTTGCCACATTATTAAAGTAAGTTATTATTTACTTTATGTGGGAAATATTTTATGTATGTTAGAAAGAATGTTGTAAGGATGGAAAACATTAAAATGGCTCAGTTAACAAACTGTGATTGCCTTTTCCATCTACTGAAGTCTGGTTGTTAAAGAGATTGAATGACTTTAACACCTACTCATTGTTCACCATGCAATAAGAAATACTGTGCCTCTTAAATCAAATTTTAACAATCTGTTCCTAATTCAACACCCATTTAACCTTTTGAGCCTAATGATTTTCCAGTAAACCAGCAAAATCAGTAGCTTATCTTACAATATCAGCCAATTTTTACCTTTGGATAGAGCATTTCTTAATATTTGAAACTGAAGGTTTATTGGGCTACAGCTGCAAAACTACTGTAGTTTTTCTCGCTGCTTATAGAATGCAAATTGCTCATATGTAATTGTGTGCTTGATAGTGATGTTGCTGCTAGAATTTGTGTGGCTTGTGTTGACTTATTGACAGTGAACTCTTGATTTTCTTTCAGTTTAAATACCGGGCATGGAATTAAATCTGCACTTATTACTAATAACTGTAAAGATGGTAGACCTCAAATTTAGTGGATTCCTAAATTTAATTTTCAATAAAGAAAAGTTGTTGTTCAAAAATTTAAAGCTATTGCTATTTCAAAGCAAATTACAGCATTGTGTTAAAATTCTGCTCATATTTGCCACAAAATTCAAGGAGCTGAATTTTCTGCAGTATAAATGGAATTATGTTTTGCATGTCCTCAGTTGTGCTAATTTGGTTTACTTCCATAGAGGCTGGGTGAGAATCAGAGAGGAAGGCTAGAATTATGCTTTGTTCATGACCAGGAGGCAAGTCCTGCAGAGAAAGTGTGTGGAGGTTTTCCAGTTTTCCATTTCCCCGCTGTACCTCCCGTGGTTTCTCAACCCAAAACCATATAGATAGATGTAGTATTAGGCTCATCCATCTTATTTTATCAGTCCCACAGTTTAAAGTTTCATGAATGTTATCCAGAAAGGGGCTTTGCACAAAGATCAGTTCAGACAGGCAGTGCAGGAGGAGGATTGCTTGGCTTTTGATCTCTGGGAGAAAGGCAAAAATTTGCTTTGAGTTCATCTGTGGGGATAGATCACGTCCCCTGAGTTTTCCTGTGGTGTGGCTGGGTTGAATGTGTGCTGGGCACATGGGAGGCCTCTGATGCACCAGCCCTCCTGTACATCTTTGTGTCCTTGCTCTGGAGCCTGCTACTGTTTACCTCAAGAAGCTATAGAATAGTAATCTTGGTCATATGAAGGTTGACCTATTTTTCTAAGATTACACAGAGACAAACTTGTCCTCCTCTGCATCTCTTGGAGCATGGGTTTTCTTGCCTTGGCCAGTTCTCTTTGGAAAAAAAAAACCCAGAAAATAAATTTTTGTCTTCAGCTAACCATTAGAAATATCATAATACAAATCAGTTGCCATGTAAACATCTGTCAAAATAATAAATTGGTTACAAAACCTTTTCAACTGCTCACAAACATGGATTAGAGTCATAAATTGATCTGACTTGAAAAGTGACGGGTAGTGTGGAGTCATGGATGGCTAGTAAACTAACAGGCTGCAAACTCCACAGATGAGATGTATGTTGTAGAAGAAACTCCAGGAAAAACAAAACAATTTCCTGTCAAAAATTCTTATGAGAAATTATGTACACATTTAATGAATGAAGAAATGCTGCTGCATGTCTATTACCTTCTCCTTTTGTTTTTGGGTGGATTGTTTTGGTTTTGTTCTTTGAAAGCCCCTTTCTGTATTTTGTCTTTCAACCATCTAGGACAGAAGCATTAGTTGTTGGCAATATAGAAAATTTGGCCGCTGCTCTTCAGGAATAGTTTTGTGGATTTAGGTATCTTCAACTGTACTTATTTTTGGTTCTGGTACCTAATTTGATTATTTTGATTTGTGAATATTCTGTGGAAGGCCAAATTCATACTCTAATCTTGAATAAGTAGATATGATATATAACTGTGTTACTCCTAAATAAACCACTCTTTAGTTATTAGTATATAGCTTATGATGTGAAAGAATATAAATATGGGAGGAAAAGCCAATAAATAAATTATGCTGTTGTTTGTGGACACAGAAAAATAATCTTTACATGAAGAAAAAAAACACTTGAAATGGAAAGTGCATCTACTTAAAGTATTCCACACAGAGAAATAATAGTGAAGGATTAAAGCAAAAGGTCAATTCCTGGATTGCCAGCAGTATTTTGTTTAGTTGGAGGATTGAGCAGCAGGCTTGGCACACCGACATTGATATTGACAGGTGGAGTTTTTCCTGAAGTTCAGCACCTGGTGTACCAGGTGAAAATTCCATGCTCAGGCAAGAGGCACTTTGATTACTGATAATAGCATCAACAAATTGATTTATTTATTTTGCTATGGATTCTAAAAAAATAATTGTAGTATCTTGTTCTTTATTAGTTTTGGGTTTAGTTTTATTATTTGATAGGCTTAACAGTAACAGGATGATGTCTTCATCCTTGCTTATCCTCTGTACAAAGTTCAACAAGGGCAAGTGCCACATTCTGCAGCTGCCATGGGGCAGCCCTGGATGTACAGACAGACTGGGGAATGAGAGGCTGGAGAGCAGCTCTGTGCAGAGGGACCTGGGGGGCCTGGTCCATGGAAAATTGAATGTGAGCCAGCAGTGCCCTGGCAGCCAGGAGGGCCAACCCTGTCCTGGGGGCATCAGGCACAGCATCCTCAGCCAGGCAAGGGAGGGGATTGTCCCACTCTGCTCTGCACTGGGCTCACCTCGAGGGCTGGGGGCGGTTTTGGGTGCCACAGTATAAAAAAGACATGAAGCCATTAGAGAGTGTCCAAAGGAGGGCCACGAGGATGGTAAAGGGCCTTGAGGGGAAGCTGTCTGAGGAGTGGCTGAGGTCACTTGGTCTGTCCAGCCTGGAAAAGAGGAGACTGAGGGGAGACATCATCACAAACTACAATCCTATACTTCCCTTGTGAGTATAGGCAACTGAAATCTTCTCTGTGGTGAGAAGGCACTGAAATCTTCTCTGTGGTGACCAGTGACAGGACCAGAGGGAACGTCCTGAAGTTGTGTCAGGGGAGGATTAGGTTGGGTATCAGGAAAATGTTCTTCACCCTGGGGGTGGCTGGGCACTGAACAGGC